>CAUZXS010001678.1:0-126858 GCA_963585895.1 Sepioteuthis lessoniana | reverse complement strand
CATTATTTGGCATTGGTTTATAGTAAAAGTTATTTTAATCTCACAAAATAGTCGTTTTGAGTCTATTCAGAATGGCAACAAATCTAACAGAGTGGTCTACGTGTGAATGTCATCAAATGTTTGGTGGCTGAGAAGAGCAAATCATATGAAATTTTCTGATGAATCGAGTGGAAACTCACTGACTCTCTGATAACAAAAATATTCTCGGCCCAGTAATCAATAAAGAATGTCATGCTGACAGTCTTCTGGAATATAAAAGAGCTGATGACTATTGATTTCTTTGAAAAAGATGCGACTGTAACCAGTCCTTCCTATTACCAACTCCTAAGAAAACATTTGCTTTATTTATCAAATGACCCCAGCCTTTTGAGTTTAGTATCTCTGAATCAGTGGTACACCATTAAAAAAAATAAGAGAAGCTACATACTTGAGAGAGACCTCAAAAGACTCTTTCTATCAGTAATTGTAAATAACCACCAGATCAGGAAAGGTTGTTTAGAAAACTACTCACTTAAAGGATAATATATCTTAAACAGGACTGAGACTCACAAAAGGAAGTTATGCATTCACTCAACCCCTCTACAAGAACAAGTCGTGAGGGAAGGCCAATTTTGAAGCAAAGTTTAACTGATTTGAATTGAGAGTTTTCTTTTCAGACTGGCTACTATACCAAGGTTAAAGAGCCCAATCTACCCTGATATTTACTCATAGCTGGAGAGAAACTGTAAATGTAATAAAGTTAAATAATGTCAAATTTAGGGAGAGAGACTGAAGAGGGAAAAGGGGAGAAAAGATTGAGTTTGTGAGTGTAAGAGGACTTGGATCACATTTGACAATAAAAGAAAAAAAGGAGGTGCCCGTGGTGTAATGGTTATCGTCGCAGGATATGGACACGGCGACACGAGTTCAAATCCTGGACCTGACTGATTGCATTTCACGTAGCACTAATACCCTTGGGAAAGGTATGAATCCAAATATTCTCCCTCCAGCTATGGGTAAATAGTAGGGCAGACTAGGTTCTTCAGCCTTGGTGAGTCAACTAGTCTAGGAGAGGGAAAACTCTGAATTCAAACTTGTTAAACTCCGCTTAAAAAAATTGACCTTGTGTCATATCCTGCCCGAGCGGAGGGGTTGGTAAATATGATAAAAGAAAAAAAAGGAAATAAGGTTTCTTTATTAGACTATATATATATATATATATATATATATATATATATATATATAGATAGATAGATAGATAGATAATGAATTCTTTACCTGATGTGATTGGCCCAGGTTGTGTTGTTGTTACTGTATTATAAAATATAATAAGTATTTCTATATTAGAACTTATTAATTATTAAACATTTACAATAAAATTTATGAGTAGAAAAACAATATTATAAAGTAAAAATTTGTTGCTATAATATAATATCCAATCAAAGTTCCTTTTTTGTCTGTTCATAATTTTTCCTATCATAGCAAAACATATATTTACTCTTATAAATTCAATAAACATATGAAAGAGACCAAACTGTTAAAAAATAGTTATGCTGTTTTATGAAAGTTGTATACCATTTTTGAATCTTATATGTTTAAAGATATAATTAACTTTTTTTTAAACACACTGCACAACAAACTAGTTTCAATGCCCCCCACCCATGTCCAATGGCCTACTATGCCAATTGGTAAATATGGTCCTGATAATGTATTCATTCATTTTTTTTTTTCTGATGAAGAATTATTACAAAGCTTTTATTTCAACTTAGTTTGGAAAGTGCAACCAGTGAAAGACCACCAACTAATGCTGGTGGGAAAAATTTGCAAGGACTTGAAAGTTGGCTGATGGGTAGAGACTATCCAAATGACAGCATTAATGAGAACTGCCAGAATACTGAGAAGAGTCCTGGAGACTTGAGGAGACTTGCTGTCACTCAAACTCCAGTGAAAAACCATCAGCTAACACTGATGTGAAAAACTCTAAAGGAGTAAATAATGATAATAATAATAATAAAATCTGGCATAATAACTAAAGGATTATTAAAAGGCCTGGAGGACTTGGAAGTTGGCAGACAGCTAGAGACTATCCAAATGACAGCATTACTGAAAATGGCCAGAATACTGAGAAGAGTCCTGGAGACTTGAGGAGACTTGCTGTCACTCAAACTCCAGTGAAAAACCATCAGCTAACACTGATGTGAAAAACTCTGAAGGAGTAAATGATAATAATAATACTTGTAAAGTTTAGTAGCTAATACATAAACAATCCCAAAGGACTTACCCTTTTCCATGCAGATTTTGAGAGAGGCAGTTACAAGCACTGAAGCTGTATTATCAAGTGGTGTAATAATGATTTTTACGGAAGTTTGTTTTGTACCAGGTGGAATATCTACAATTTCATTAGGTTTTGATTTCTGAAAAAATACATGAAAATTTAAAAAGTGTTATCAATGTGTAGATTAAATACTTATAGAAATTTCAAAGTAATAATTACATGAAACTAAGAGTCAATCAAAATTAAATAGTGTGATTAATTATTAGATTAAATAAAAAAAACTTTATCTAAAATTTAACTTTATCCTTAAGCATTACTTATGATAGGAAAACATGACTTCATGCATTCATCCTCAGTTAAAACACTTAAGAATACTGAATTCTTCAGGAAGTCACACACACACACACACACACACACACACACACACACACACACACACACACACACACACACACACACACACACACACACACAGAGACTAACAGACACACACTCAGAGATAGATGGACAGATAAGCCACTGAGAAAGCATAATAATCAAAGGTAAATTTATTGTAGAAAATTTGTTATATCAGAATATATTCTTCATTGGTAACTTTCGGTTTACAAATTTTTATCCTCTCAGTAAATCTTTTTTCTGTAAATGGCTTGAAATCTTTTAATACATTTTCAAAATTCTAAATATCCTCATTGAGTTTCCAGTTGTATATTGCAAAAGAAACTTTTCTTCACTATGAGTAGAATTGAATATAACATCAAAGTTGCAGACCTTTAATCTGCTTAATGATTTAAAAACATGTCTGTTTTCTTCAGTTAGTGTACTGATAGCCAACAAAAATTAAACTAAACTGCCATCATTATCAAGGCTTGCTGACAGCATGGATTTCCTTCAATCTCTCATCATCGATCTTGGTAAGTCTTCTAGACAGCATACAGTGTCTGCACAAAGCTGATCGTTGTAAGTTTTTGTTGTTCGGCCTACAGTTGTGTGTCCATTTGTAGGTATCCATTGGTGAATGTCGCTTATGAATTTGTCTTTATTGTTTTGAGAGGTATTGCTTCCAGGATTTGTTGAAAACAGCATCCAGTACTCTCGTCTACTTCCCATCCAACCTTTCCTCCAGGAGTTTTGTTAAAGACCGGGTGGTGCAATCATACAGTAATACTAACACAGCAAAAGCTTGGAAAACTCTATGGGGCATAAGAAGAGTTAATTCGTGTGTTCAGCACGTATGTTGAGCTAAGGTTGCCAGGAGCTGGAGATGCAATCTTCCGCTAAGTTCCAAAACTTAGTGAGAACGTGTGCTACCTTCTAGCAGCTGAGAGAAGTGGGTACTTCGGTAGAGTAGGTAGATGCTTAGTGAGAAAGATTTTCTCCTTGGCGTCAGGAAGCCCCTCCTCCAAGGCATACTCCAATTTTGTCTACTGTCAGAGGCCTCCAGGGAAACCGATATTTTGCATTTATTCATTTATTTATTTATTCATTCTATTTCTTTTTAATTACCTCAAATCCTTGTTTTATACCAATGATCATATAAATTGTATTTTGAATAACTAACCTCAACTTCTTAAGACTTTAGCTATGATCTATTTTTCAAGCTTTAATGAATAAAAACCATCTCTTTAATAATATAAATAGTCTTAATAAAACATTTGATAAACTAGAGCTTACCTTCAATAGCTTAGGTTTGTCAGGCTTTGACAATACAACTTTATAATGTTTTATATTGTAGTTATCAGGCAGTTGAATTACACCTCCATATTGAAGTTTATCCCCTGCATCGATGGTGATTATTCTATTTTTTGTGGAAGCTGGAGTAATCCAGCCATCATTTGGTCTTACTCTGTCAGGATTATCTCTAGGTTTTAATACAATTGAAGTGTCAGGGATAAGTGCATCAGAAGTCATTCCATCAATAAGGGTGCAGTCTGTAAAAATTGAAGAAAAAATAAATTAAGGCATCAATAAAAAGAACATGTAATCTCTCCATTAGAAAGGAGCAAAAGTTTTTGAGAAACAAGCTGCATGAAACATGACTTGTCATCAAGCGGGCAGCACTGCAAAAAAAAAAAAAAAGAAAAAAATTGTGGTAATCTTACATTGACTGTATCTCAACCATTTTTACTTCATTGGGAAAATTTGATTTTTTCTTTTCAGCAAAACGGTCTTTTCCATAGAAAAAGAAAAAGAAGTCTTTGGCTGCCCATTTAAAAAAGCACCGCAGGCCGCATGTGGCCCATGACTGATCTATATTATTATTCTGCTTATTCATTCGTTCATTCACGAGTTACATTCATCCACATGCCCTTCCTATAGCTTAGTGGGATATTCTCCCCTACCTCAATCAATTGGAATATTCTTTAACATAGAAGCTTGCCGATAAAAACAACTTTTTGTGACTAGAAAATGAGGGTTTTTTATCACACGAAGTCATTCATTATTCGAGTATATACACAAGTTATTACTACTAGCAAGACAAACAAATATGTAACCCATATGTTTTGATAGAACAAAAAATAAATAAATAAAAATACTTTTTTTCCTTTTCATATCAACATACAGATAATTTAAACTTTTGTAATCCAAATTCCATGTGTTTCAAATAAAAAGGCGTTCTACTTTCAAGTTAGAAGACCATCTCTCAAGAAACAATTGTGATGCCATAATGGAACTAAAACAGTTCCAAAGATTGGCACCATATTTACTTTCCCACAATTGTAACACTGCACAGTCTATACAAAAAGAGAGGCAGTTGACTAGGCTGTGAAAATATTTAATGCTTTGTAGATAAATGCAATAACTTAAATATCTAATTATAGAAGTTTTCATTAGAATATCAAGTTCCTTAGAAGTTTCATGAAGACTGGATCTTTAAAGAATCTATACTATAATTCTGCCTGTGTTTCATACGCTCGTTACACACATTACACTTATCTACATAGGTTCCCTGCAACCAACTGGGATATTCTTCTACATCTCTCCCAACGTCTGAGGGGATATTCTTCCATATTGCCCTTTGATAAATTGGGAAACCCTTACCTTGTTTCAAGCCCTAACCTTGTTGATAAACATCCCTTTTTGTGGCTGGAAATTAGGTATTGTTCATTACTCAAAGTCATTCATTATTTGAGTCTATACGTTTATCATTAATGGCAGGACACGTGGAAATTCCTCAAAACAAAACAAAAAACAAAAACAAAAACAAAAACAAAAACAAAAAAAGCAAGAGTAGCTATTTAAGATAGAAAGGATGATTTACAGTTTTATGACATATAAATCCTGTTGTTAATAGGAAGTGAATATAAAAAGCCAAAACCAGAAGTTGAAATCAATTGGCTTATTATATTTTCTTTGCTGCTGATATACCACTTCATTCTTTCTTCTCTAAATCCCTGCTAAACTACTTTTCAAAACAATAAGTTTAATTTACAATTTTTTGAGCCTAAGTATAGTTCCACAATGACTTCTGTTGGTCCACTACCAAAAATCAGGTTTTCCATTTTTGCAGTGACAGTATCTTATCTACATTGAAAGATTCCAAGAATATTCCATAACTTTTATCAAAATCACCTTATCTATTACCATATGTGAGAAAAAAAGGACCCGAAATATCTTCTAGAGATAATGTGTTGCTATAAAAAAAAAAGAAAAAGAAGTTAAAACAATGACTTCTTTTTGGATTTTGTTAATATAATATATATTGAATATACAATATATTGGTCATACGAGATATAAACAAAAGTAATATATATATAATTTTTGAGGCTAAATATCAAAATACTGTATGTCAATTTATCATAGAATATGAGTCTTGTTTCAGTTAAGTAGTATATCTGACAAAGTTCATATAGACATATTATTGAAAATATTGCATATTTCACTAATATTTCCAGTATCTCCAAAGTTGAAGGCCATATCACATTATTAAATGAATAAAGGAAAATATGCCAATCAATTTCTTTTATGTTTAAACAAGGGTTTTCCGACTGATGTTTCCTGAAACCCAAGGGTTTTAAATTGACTTTTCAAATTTTCTATTCAAGAATCAAAAGACATCTGTTGTAAATACTTACTCAATTTTGGTGATATTGTAAAAGGAGTTGATATTTTGGGTAAAATAGTGGTTGTGAAGCCAGTTGGAGTAAGAGTTGATGTCACAAAAGTTGTATATCGAGGTGTTGTTATAGCTGAAATAAAAACAGTTTTGACTTAAATCAAGCAGATTTCAGATGATATCACATAAATAAATACAAAATATTTAATTGATAGTAATATACATTGTGCTCACATATTAAAACTACTAAGATGAGTAAAAAGTTTTGCAATATTTGGGTATGTGCTAGTTTGTGGTGCATATATCACATGACCAAAGCAATTCAAGCCAAAGTAAGTTGTTTCTCCATGGTCTGGGAGACTATGGTTCAATTCCAGGTGTAGTCATACCAAAGACTCAGAAAATGGTACTTGATGCCTCCTTGCTTAACACTCTGCATAATAAGGTACAGATCAAGAGTAAGTGGAGCAATCCAGTTAAAGGAGTAGTAGCTATTGAAAAGAGAACCTTCAAGTTGCCCTCAACTACAGTCGGCCAATTTGCTTTCTTATGGTTAGTAGTATCGTGGTAGTTGGTACCTTGAAACATTGTGCATTGCATCACTTCATGTATGATTTGAAAGCTGGTAACTTATGCTTTATGAGTTCAAACTGGGCCTTAATGTTGTGATTGCAACTAAAACCGTTTGTTCAGCAAAAGGTGAAGGTGCTGTTGATCACAGTTGAACCTGATGATTCAAGAAATTTTGCTCAGGTTTCAAGAACCTCAATGATCAAGCAAAGTCAAGTTTGGCATAAAACTGTGAATTCCAAGGCTGTGCAAATTTGGCAAGTAGCACTTGAAGAATATTAAGCGAACTTGGCATCCAGTGTGGTTTGTTAAGTTCATGACTTTGGAAAAAATATCTGGAGCAGCCAACTTGTGTCTCATCTTACCAACATACTACAAAACTTTTGACTTGTCTGAATTTTATCATTTAATATGGGAATTTACAATAAATTCAGTTACTACAAATATTTTCAACATTTGCTTATAGTAATTTTTGTCTGATTAGTTTCGAGCAAGAAGAAACCATTCAACTGGGTTGTAATTTTATATAAATGACTTTTATTGAATTTCAGTTTGTATTTAAATTTTCTTATTCTAATTCAGTCAATTATATCTTACTGTTTTTTTTTTATTTTCATTTAATTTCTATTTATTTTATTTTAATTCATTCTGAAGCTCAGAATAACCTAAAAATAAATAACTGCAATTCAGAGTTGAAAAATGTCTTTTACAATCGAATAATTGATAAAACTTACCACAATCGTATTCATCAATTCCTGAATTACAATCATAAATTCCATCACATTTTTTAGTTGTATTGATGCAATTTCCATCATCACATTGAAATTCACCGGGTTCACATTCACAGGTAACACATGACATATTACCAGCAACGCAAGTACTGTTAAAGCAAAGAAAATTAAATAAAATTGAAATATATATGTAAAGGAATTATCAACAAAAATGTTCTTGGAGCAATTAAGATAAAATTATGCAAATCAGTAAGTTATATATTAATAACATTTTAACTTGATTTTCTTCTAAGATTTTTGAAGTAACAATATAAAAAATAAGTCATTAAGATAATCCAGGTATTTGAGTTTTAGTGCCATAACGTGAGTATCTATAAAGTATTTTTGATTAATGTAAGTTTTTTTATAGGGTATTTCCTAAATATGCAAATATATATAAGGCAGTCATATTAAGTTCAAAATATATAACAAAACTAATAAGAGACATATCTTTTTGAATCTCAATGTCTGTATTGTATTTTACCAATTTGATATGGAATGATGTGTTTCTGTTTGATGATATATTAATATACTTCTCTTATAGGTCATGTGATTTGACCACTTTAAACTAATCATTTGTCTTGGTTGTTGGTAAATCAGATAATTCTTTATCCTGTTAAGTTCTTGCACTCAAAAAATCCCTATGGCCATGAAGGAATAGTGATAGGGGCAGGTGGACAAAGTCACTGGAAGCCTTTAGCTTGAAATTTGTGCATAGATTGTGAAAGATAAAATGAATGATATTGATTGAGTGATTCAATATCTTTTAGTTTTCTAACACCTTCAACATATTTGCTTCTTTGTGTTTGTATCTAGATACCCACAGATAGATAGATAGATAGATAGATAGATGATAAATCACAGCAAAAATAAATCAAGAAACAAATTTGTGAACCGTCTCTGAGAAACTTTTCAAGTCATCAGGATGGGAAATTTTTGAAATATCACAGTTCCATAAAATAAAAAAGTAACTATGCGATGCCAAAAATAAACTGTATTCCATTACTGAATGTAAACTTTTTGCATCAAATCATAATTTTTTTACCAATGAAAAAGTAAATTTAAAATTTTAGTTGAAAAATCATTGAAGTTTTTGAGCTATAAAAAAGCATTAAAATCATTATTCTTGCCAAATAACGCTTACCAATTCTTGCAGTTGTTCACTACAACAACTGTTCCAGAAGGATAAACTTTGCCATTATCAAGACATGGACAGTCTTCTTTTTGAATACATTTATCACCTGAAAAAAAGCATTTTCATAAATTTTTGTAAATCTGTTAATTCAATGAAAAAAACAGTTTTAATTCTAAAATAGATCAAATTTCATAGTCACTAAAATTTTAATGGAGCACATAATTTATAATGGGGAAATTTCAATAAATTAAATAATGTTTACAATAAATATTCTTAAAACACTAAAAGAAAAATGATTTAAAACATACCATCTTCAACTTGGCCCTCTGGACAATAACAACCTTCCATACAAAGAGTACTGTTATTAATTTGTAGAGAATCTGTAGAATCTCTACATGTCTTTGGATTAGCAGGCCCACATTCGCGAAATTCTCGACCACCAGTGCACATAACACCTGGAATAAAATGAATTATTCAATAGATTTATATCTCTAGAGTTTTTTTTTTCAAGAAAAAAAATGAGGTATAGTTTTGTACATTGCAGTTCAGATCTGAGTTCTCATTTTATTTGTTTGTATAATTTACCTTCATTTAAAAAGACTCAAATGAAAAATAAAATGATAAATATTGTATTTATATTTATTACATTTAATAGTTTCGGAAAATCAAAGAATTCTATTGTGTATATATGGATTTATTAATACTGAATAAGTAAAATTTCATATTTTTAATTGGTAATACTATTTAATTTCAGTGTTTAGCATAACCCTGCAGCATAATTTCTGAAAACAATGATTATCATAGAAATAATTCTTATTCATTCATGAATAAGTTTATTTCTAAAAAAATGTGTTTTAGTTTATTGCAAAACATGATTTTTTCATCAGTATAGCTGGAATGTATAAGTATTTTTACTTATTTGCAATTTCCTAATTGGGAACATTGCTAACAATAAGCTGCAGGGTAGGTTTAATTTTAAGATTAAAAGTATTCTAAAAATTCTGTTCATGCATGCTTAATCATAAATTTACTTAAACGTTTTCAAGGAGTAAAATATTAACAGAAAAGCAAAAACAAAAGGAAAAGTTTCTATAAGCTTTTTTATTGTCTCTAACTTTCAGAAGAGTTGTTAACATTGCAGATTTTGTTCAGATAATTGAATTAATTCTTTGTGTTTTTGATGTTGTTTTTAACACAATTTATTCTTCAGGATTTATCAAGTGTATAATAGTAGTTTTCTGCTCACACACATTATACAAGAAGAGATATTTCTTTAATATTACATACCACAAAGTTCACTTGACCGCCAGTTGACAGGAATTCCATTTATTGCACATTTGGTAGCAAAATTTGCCACGGCTGAACACAAACATTCACAATCCCCACCAAGGCTGCAGCTATAATAGAAATTCAAAGATACAATTAACACTGTAATCTAAAGTATTGTAATTAAAGGAAAAAAAATGAAAGGATAAAAATTGTAGCTTGGCTAAGAAAATTAAGAATATGAAATTAAGAGATATATTTATAATGGGTCAGGTATATTTTATTCCTGAAGAAATTTTTGAAAGGAATTAGATAACAAATATAAATGAATTTTATTGATATCTAAAAGAACAGAGAAAATTTAATACATTAACAGAATCTTTTTAATGAAAGAAAATATTTACTCTAACTTTGTAGAAAATTCATGAAGGCTGTCAATTAATTTAAACACAGGAGAAGAAAAATTTGGAAAAAGAGTTAGAAAAAAATAGTTTCTTACCCACAAGCATCAAACAAACAATCCTCATAATATTCTGTCACAATGTTATCTGGGAGTACATTACGGCAATTGGCAAATAATGGTCCTGATTTGATAACACCACAACTTTCCATTGCCCACTGCTTTCTCACAGAGTTGTACTAAAAGATTAAAAAGTTTTTTGCATTTTTATGAATTTTAAAAAGTTAATATTTAAAATACATATATAATTGTTGAACAAGTTTATGCTTTTATTGAGTAGAACTTATATACTTGTTTACAAGGTCCTAAACATGACTTATCTAGAAATGTTAGCATGTCTTAGTATTCAATATATATTACTGTAATATATATATATATATATATATATATATATATATATATATATATATATATTGCTATGGTCAAATGTCAACAAATACCTGCATAATATAATATTATAATGTAAGAAATACAAATTTCCGTATATTATATAATGAATTATATTCATTTTAACATTAAATTATAAAGTTACATATATTTTTAAATTTCTTAAATGTAATATATTTTTAGATTATATGAATACCAAAAACAATATTGAAGCTACTTTGAAATATTTGCTGTGAAAGTAAAAAGAACAAAACTAAATTAATAATTATATTGATTGCTTGTTTAATGCTTCCTTGTATGTATATTTTTTTTAAATAAGCATACATTGTAGAGTGTTAGGGTTTGCACTTTTATTGAAACACAACAAGAAATCAAAGTTATTTGAAAATATAAAAAAATCACTTTAAATTCTTAATAAATGCAAAGTTGTAAAGGTTAAAAACTGAATACTGTCAATATTTCAAAAAGTCAGATAAAATTTGACACCAGTGAAGCCTATTTTCTTTTTACTCAATAAGTTTTTTACTGCAAGTTTAAACCCATTATATTATTGAATAGAGCCCGTTGAAATCTTGTGCAAAAAAATAAAACAATAGTTTATTCCAATCATCAAAGTTATATCTATCTCCCAATAACATGAAAACATTGTGTTAAAAAACTGGCCTTACTGGTATCATGGACTGTTAGATTCATTTGAATAAAAACTTACTGTGCATGGGTGAATACTGTTTTCTGGTTTATCTTGAGGAATCAAAGGACAGTTATAAATCTTCCAACTATTAGCAAATGCAGAAGGAACTCGTTCTAATGAATTAGATCTTGATATAAATTCATTTGTAGAATCTTGATCATAATTTCCACAAAGACCTCTGACTTTTCCTTTCCATTGTTCAGTTAGATGAACATATACACGAGTAGCTGAAAATAGCATTTGATTCAACATAGTTTTATCATGGAAAACTTTGAAACTGGATGATAGTCCTGGTCACCATAATTGGCACCTTTGCATTTTTTTTTTTTTTGCTACATAAAGTGAAAATTCACAAATTTACATAAACTGGTTGTTTTATCATTTGCTGTTCTTTATCAACCATCAGTTGTTTATAGACCAAAGTTGTTTCATAAGATGCATTTTTTTTCAGTAAATATTCAACATTATATACTGAAATTTCATGGGTGCCAATAATTGTGACCAGGATTGCATGCCAGTAGTTCTTTTTTTTTTAAAAAAGTCAATACTTGATTTGAAGAAAATATCAGAAGACAAATTGAATTGCTGTTATTTAAGATTTAAAACTATAATGATAAGATTAAGAAAGGAGTTTATTTAAGCATATTTTACTGTTTATCTCATAAAATTCTAACAATGGTAAACTAAGATGTGCTAGTAAAACATTATCATGGATATATTTCTGTTTTATAATTTAATCAATAATAGACATAATTAGATAAGGTTGTTTAAAATATCACTATAAAACTCAGGAAAGAAATGATGAAATAGATGCATATTCATGAGAAATCAAGTTACTAAAAGAGAGTAGAAATTATTTTTATGCAAGGACATTTACCTTTGTCCCACTGGATTGTCAGGCCAATATTTGTGAAAAGAGAATAAAAGAAATCAGTTCTCTTGATGGAAAATCCAGTAGCTGTCATTCCTCGATCCGAAATCTGGAGTCCATCAATAGTTGGAATTTTATCCATCAAGAAATGAATATTATGTCCCATGAGATGAACATTAACATCCTTGGTACAAGTTACTGCAGGGAAACCGCACTTGACATTTCGAACTGTAATAGCAAAAGTGCCATCGACTGCCTCAGACAAAGTGTATTCACAATCTCCCTCAAAAGAATAGTGAATGCCATCGAAAGTACTGTAATGAGGATCTCCTGAAGCCCAGCAGGTAGCTAGCAAAAAATAAAAACAAAACTCTTTCATGAATATGAAAATGCAATAAAAACAATTAATGTTGATGACATTTCTGATGTTATCAAATTAATATTATATATATATATATATATATATATATAAAGGAAGAAAACATATATATATATGTATATATATATAATTTTTTTCTCCTCTAGTGAGCCATACTTTTAATTTTCTTTTCAATTATAGATATTCCAATGTAGTCAAAAACAGGATATGCCAAAACCTCTACCTCTACTACCCCAACATACTTATCACCATTTCTCCTTTTGCTTCCCTTTCACTCCTGCCCCTCAAGACCTCCCTCTTCCTTATATTATTTTTCTATTTTCTCAATGAAATTAAGTCAAAACCAACAACTCCAACCACTACCACTCAATCTTAGATCTATTTCTCCCTTTTTCCTTTTTTGTCTTTTGTTTTTAGACCCTACCCTCTTTCATATTCACATTTGTACGCTTTTATCGATTTCTTCTTTTGCTAAAAACCTATTGCAAATGTTCTGTTAAAAAAAGAACGAAATATTCTGAACTAAATCCATTGTCTGTGTTTTAGTATATCCCCTTTTCTACATTTTTTCAGCATTTTGTCAGATCTATCAAATCTATCTTTTCTCTCTCTCTCTCTCTCTCTATATATATATATATAAAGGAAGTAAAGTTGGAGAACTTAGTCAAGAATGACCTGAAGGCTCTCTTTTCAATAGCTACTATGCTGAGGTGTAGGAGAGAGTGCTACTCCGTTAACTGGATTGCTCCACTTACCCTTGATCTTTACCTCATAATGCTGAGTATTAAGCAAGGTAGCATCAAGTACAATTTTTTGAGTCTTTGGTATGACTTGATCTGGGATTGAACCCAGGTCTTCGGGACCATTGGTGTACACTCTACTCATTAGGCCAATGGCCCTCTAACTTTATCTCTGGAAGAGTGAAAAAAACCTAAATGATCCAACTTGTGAATAAACAAATACACAAATAGATAAAAAAAAATTCCATAAAAAACGAAAAAACTAAAAACATATGTATTGTCTGAAAAAAATCAAAGAATATTGTAATATCTAACCAAAAGAAAAAACTCTGAGAGAGGACTAATCAAATGAAGAAAGTGTTCAATATAAGGTAGACCTTCATCTTGATGATCCAGAAAGGTGAAACCTTGGTAGATTTTGTATGACCCTTTAGGTACTCATATTAATAAGTATATCTTGGATATTTTCTTTTACGTTAGATTCTTTTTTAAAATTATCTTGTCCTTCAATTTTCTATCTATCTATCTATCTATATATATATACATATAAATAGTAAAATGTGATAGTCTTAATTATTCTGAGTTATAAAAACAAAATATATTTCTTAAGTAATGTACTTCTTTTATTTAAAAGATTTTTAATATTTGATTACAAATAATTATTCTAATTAGAGATTTAAAGAAAAAAGCATTACAAAATATTTTCTGAGAAATATTTTTTATATAAATTTAGTGATGATTTTCCTAATTGATTTTTATATATGTACTTTACTTGGAGAATAAAGATGTATAATGAACTAATGTTTCATTTGTTGTTCATTTCATAAATTTGTAATAATAATAATAATAATAATAATAATAATAATAATAATAATGATGATAATAATATGTGTGAATTATACTTTAGTGCTTTTAAGATATACTTATATTCATACTAATGTGGGATAGAACAGGTCCCAGTCTAAAGCTGTGGTGACGGCAACCCTACCAGGAAAAGTTAACTCCAAAATCAAAACTGGAGAAAGATGCTCCATTATCAAGCCTCTGCTGGCTTGTAGGTATCCTTTCATAGGAAAAGTCCAAATAAAACAGAATAAAACCGGCAGTTTACATCATCAGTAATCTTGCTATGGTTATCACTGCACTATAGATATGAAGAACCAGGGACTGGCATAAGTGTCATAAAAACGAATATCATTATATTCCAGTAGCTTTCTGATTTCTTACTACCTCATCATCTTATGCATCTTGTATATTTTTCACAAATTAAATTAGTTATTAATCAGGATGTTGGAGTTGTAATTTAGATGCTAAAGACAGTTTTTATCTATAGAAATGTGGCTGTTATCATTATATTTATGCTTTGACCAAAAATGAAGATATTTTCTATTCAATAAGTGAATCTTGAAATATAATAGATGATGTCATTTTGTAGAAAAATGTATTACCTGGACAACTGTTATTTTGTCTTAGATCAACCCAAGCTGCATTGACACATTTTCTGGAGGAAAATAGAAGGAAAAAATTTAATATAAATTGAAATATTGTTTTATAAGATAAATTCTAAATGTCAATCATCTTTTTTTTCAAGTAAAAACAATTTTGAAATGAATCTATATTAAAAAGATGAAATTAAAGAGATGATCGCATAAAACAAAAATAGCTACTGATAAAGAATATTTCATCTTTATCATCATCCATGTTTTTGAAATAATAAATTTTCTAACAAATCACAAGTTGGATAGAAGATGTTCATATAATTATCAATTATTTAAACAAAACAAGATTTTCATTATCACACTTTGGAAATGCTATTTTGACATTTTTATGGAATTCAACTCTATAGCAACCATCAAAGTCAAAATAACAATGAAAGTAAGAATTTGAATAGAAAATATTAAAAATTCAAAATTGAAATTCAAAGTCTTATAGATGATGTTAGATGAAAGCTGCAGGGAGTTGTAGATATTTATCAAGTTTAGCTTAGTCTGGCATAAAGCCAGTTGTATGGCACACCCAGTGAGGATAGAACTCACTACAGAAGTAAAGGTCTGTATGACCAGCTTGCTAATCACTCTTATTTATACTTACTAAGCATAGTTTATTTGCAATGCTAGGAAACCTAGTGAAGCCTGAACTTTCACAAGGACTCATGATTTGTAAGAGTAACTTATTAACCACTGCTCCATTGGGAGGTACATATTGGTAGTTGTTATAAAAGACTTACAAGGTTTTTACTTTATTATATAAAAGGCATACAAGGTTCTTATTCTATTATATAAAAGACATGAAAGGTTCTTATTCTCTTATATGAAAGACATACAAGGTTCGTACTTTATAATATAAAAGACATACAAAGTACTTATTTTGTTGTTGTTGAGAAGCAATGTAAAATTAACTATCCTCAGTTACCTTTAAATTGAAAGAAAATTCTCAATATGTTGTGTAATATTAAAGTCAGACTTTAAAATACATTTATTTTTAAATAGTTTGTTAAGAACCTTGGGACAAATTAGATGTTTTAATCTATTTTTAAGAGCTGATCACTGATAGAAGAAGCTTGCTAAAATTTAAGTACCAACTTGATTATTGCATCTAATCCAAATACACTACCTTCAAACAGAAACCATCAGTATTTATTTTAAAATTTGAAAACAAAGTGGTTATTTGATATGCTTTCTGGAAGAGCAGGAGATTTCAACTTACAGTTGCTTACATCCAATCTTCAAATAGCTATTTGGTTTCATCCATGAGTCACCATATGGACATGGACAAGATATTGGCTCAGTACAAGTTCCCTATTAAAGAAGAAAGAGAAGTTAAAAGTTAATTCTTTGATTTAAAAAAATATAAGGAATCCTTTAGTTGATTGCAAATGAAAAAATTTTTGGTTGTTATTTCAAACTCTTAAAAATGACATAAGTAAAAAAAAATAATCTTAGAATGATTCTATAAAATTGTCATTTGTTAAAAAGACTAGGAGACAGATAAAGAAGAATATGTAAAGGTTAGAAAGCTTCCTGACAACATTCATGATTGAAAATTACAAATGTATTGAACTTATAATGGCTGGTATGGCTCAGCAAAGGACAAACTAAAAGTTAAATGAATCTAGCCATTTCTTCATACAAGGAAGGATTTCTCTTTTTTATACATACATACATACATACATACATACATACATACATACAAGATCAAGCAGCAAGAGGCATTGGTCTCTACATGAACTCAGATGAAATATAGTTTATGTGTTTTAATCAAGATGGTTCCATCTGCTCATTAAATGGCAAGCCTTTGAAATTAGTAAACCAGTTTGCATTGGTAGCAATATCTCATCTACTGAAGGGGATATTAACGTATGCATAGGCAAAACATGGACTGCTATTGATAGGTTAACAAACATATAGGAATCTGGTCTCTGATAAAATAAAACCGGAATTTTTCCAAGCAGTATTCATGTCAGAATTATTGTATGGTTTGCATAGCATGGACCTTTATAAAATGCCTGGAGAAAAATCTAAATGAGAATTACACAAGGATGCTGCATGCTGTTTTGAACAAAATCCAAGAAGCAGCACCATAGAAAAAATTGTTGTACGGCTACATACTTCCCATCTCACAAACCCTCCAAGTAAGACGAGCAAAACATAATGGGCACTGCTGGAGAAGTAAGGACGAACTGATAAATGACGTTTTCTTATGGTCCTTTGTACATGGACACACAAATGTTATCCGACCAGAAAAACTTATTCATCAGCTCTGTCAAGACACTGGATGCCATCTCGAGGTCTTAACAAGAAAAATAACCAATAGGGACGAAAGGAGAGAGAGAGAGAGAGAGAGAGAGAGAGAGAGAGAGAGAGAGAGAGAGAGAGAGAGAATTCGTGCTTTCTACATAATTTGATATATATATATATATATATATATATATATATATATATATATATATATATATATATATGCGTCAGTTAGACACAGTTTCTGCTCTTAACCATCTTTACCAAATGATCATTCTATAGTATGTTGCAATCCTACGAGGATATTTAAAGGTTGGTAATGACTTAATCTATAACAGAACTAAATGGACGCAATTTCTATTCCATTCTGGAAATTTTTTAACTTTTTTATTCTCTGATATTTTTATTCTGAAATTTAGCAGATATTTTTACATTGGAGAAACTACAACACACACACACACACACACACACACACACACACACACACACACACACACACACACATTTATTAAAAAGAAAATGAATATGTAGCTAAACATCTTACATTTGGTGACAAAACAAGACCTTCTGGACATCTGCAACCCTCATATTCACTGTTGAAAAGAACACAATTTTCTGGCTTCGCTAAGTTTGCACATGACTCCTGGCACCCAGAAGCATTTGTTACCCATATTTGATTTTTGGGACAAATCACTTCCTCAGCAGCTTCTTTACAGTCCCATTTTCCTCCAATGCATACACTAAAAAATACGTATATGGGAAATTCTGATTAGCAATGTCTTGAAATATTAAATTCATTATATCTGTACTAGTCCATTTAATTATATATGAATAAATACAAGACACATTTTTAATGTTCTTGTTCTCTCAAAAATTCACCAACTATACTTGTTTTAAATGATTTATTTCTTTTTAGAATGTTATGGTTCTATTTTTAATTTTAGAGTTGCAAATTATAAATTCTAAACATTATAAATTTTTTTAAAAAGAATCAATGTAGTCATTCTTATAAGCTTAGGTTTTTAATACTTCAGAAATATAGAAGAGCCATCTCAATATCAATTAGTACATATTTTAATTCGAGATGCACAAACTCACCAGTCATCTCCTTTTCTTCGCAGTGATTTTCCAGCATCATAGTGCTTTCTTGAATATTTATCATAGCAAGAACAAGAGTCTATTTCAACACATTTCATTTGGTTATCCAGTAATGTTCCATTGGGGCATCGACAACCAAAGACACATTCTGATTCACACTCCTTCTCATCCTCTTTGGCCAAATCATGACAAGTTGTTTGGCAGGAAGAGCCACAGTTTGTGTAGATCTGTCCACTTCCAGCTGGACATTTCAGTGCTGGAAAATTAATCATCACTTTTAGAAATATCTTAAAACGAAACTGATAATTTATATTAACCAATTAAAAGTTTGTTAACGGAATTTGTGTTTGTGCAATGGCAATGACAATTGACCAATTAATTTATTGTTTATCAATCAAATTTTTTTTGCAGACCTTCAAACTAATTTTTAAAGAGTTACTTGAAAAAAAAACCAAAATATCATTTGACATTTATATAATGATGTACTTTTAACTTAAGATTATCATTTTTAAATAACTTAGGACTGTTGGTGAGGAAATCCCATTGAGGGGAATTGATTTTTTTCAAAATTTAAAACTTTATGGATAATCTGAAAAATATCAAAGCAAATATTTTACAAATTACGTCTTTTAGTATAAAATGATTATCTAATCTGTAGGAATATCAAGAAATCCATTGCAGAATTCAATTGTTATTTTAATTGAATAAGTTCTTCATGTTATGTAAGATGTTTAAAGTTACAGAACAGCAATGTGCCCTCATAGCTATGTATACACAGAGGAAATAATTCTGTAAGTGAATGTTAAAAAATATATGGTCATGAGGATACTTACGACATGCTCTGCTCAAAGTAGCATTTGAGCGCCAATCAATAATAACGTTGTTATCTGCACATTCTTTAGCATAAGACTCAACTGCGATACACATAGCACGGGGATTATAGATGTCACTGACACACATATCTCTCATGCATTGGTCATAAAACTTTTGGTATCCAACAACCGCAAAACAAGTTTCAAACTGAGGAGTATTCTTAATATAGGAACAGTATTGCTGAGCCTCATCTTCATTCTGTAAAGATATTTGTTTTTTTTTTAGTTTATTTTCCCTTCAAAATTTGTCATCTAAAATTTAATTTAATCTATATTATAATTCTGCTTATTCGTTACTTTGTTTGCACGTTATTCTTATCCGCATACTCTCCCTGCAGCCAAGTGGGATATTCTTTCCCCCCCTCTCTATCAAGTTAGATATTCTTCTACATCTCCCCTCTGCAGCCAAGTGGGATATTCTTCAACACTTTCCCCTCAATCAATTGTGATTTTCTTCAATATAGATAAAACACTATGATGTACATACAATTCTTTTGTATTTCTAAATTTTAGTGAAATCAATTAATTACATTGTTAATCGATACTTTTTTCGGAATTTTTGTCTTAACTTATAGCTTCAAGAAAAAGACGTTTGCTTTTGTTCGAGAAAGCTTCAAAGTCATCTTACAGATAAGAAGGAAAGAAAAAAAATTAATAAAGAACTTTTCTCCGCCTCTTCCTCCTGTGGAGTATGGGTGGTGTGTGTTTTTGAGAATACATGTGTTTAAAAACGAATGTAGTTGCGTTGATTGGACTGGGCTATATATGCATTTATGCACACACATACACTGGTACCGAAAAGGGACAAATAACTAATGGGTTGTTTGGGGGAAAATATTTCTGATTGTTAAATGAACCCACAATTCCGGAGATGAAAGTTCTTTTTGTCGATTGGTAAAAAGAAATGTTAATGTTTTTTTTTTCGTTCATTGGACTTTCTAAGGGCCCCCTTAGTTAATACTTAAGGTACTTAACGATTAGTTTTTACAAATTGTATATCATTTTATGGTGGAGGCCACATTTATGGCTAAGAAACCATCGCAAAGAATAAATACCAGTAAAAAAAGAAAAGAAAAGAGGAAATCAACAATTTTCCCAAAATAATCAGAATATTTCAAGCATAAAATCAAAATTTAAAATTCGAATATTAATCTGGTTAAGAATTTCATATCTAATTACTTATGAAAATAAAATGAAATAATTATAAAAATCTTAAATCTAAAAATCTATGTCAGAAGATCTTAGCGTTTATAATTTTACTTTTAACTCAAGGCTGTATGTATAAAAAGCAATATAGATGAATCAAATTAAAATCTACATCTTAATGAATATAATTATATATTGAGTTTCTAACTTATCTTGAATTTTCTGTACGTGAGCAAATAGAGAATTGAACTTACATTAATGTTGACAGAGCAAGGTTCAGCTTCAAGATCCTCTCTTTGAGGACTGAAACAAGCTAAAGATATAAATTCTTCTGCAAATTTTGTTTTGTGCAATGGTAAACCAGATCGGCCAATAAATTCATTGTTGACATCAGAGTCGAAATTTCCACACAGTCCTTCAATCTGAAATTTAAAGATAAATTTAAAGAAGGATCAAAATATTTTGGGTTTTTTAATAATAAACTTGAATTTCAAATTATCATTTTAGAATTACTTAGGTTTATTGGTGATGAAATTATATTGAATTGGTTTGAATTTTTCTTATATTCAAAACTTTATTAATATGAAAGAAAACAAACATTTTACAAATTGTATCTTTCAACGTAAAATAATGAACTAGTTATTTTTATTCAAATAGTTCTTCATGCCGTGTATGATATCTTGGTGCAATTTATCTTTACATATTTTAAAAGATTTACGTTCTTTTTGGAATAAAAGATATAATTGATAAATAATGTTAAAAGTACACGTGATTTGTAAATTAGTCAATATTAACTAAATGAAAATTTTAACTCATAAAAGTTCATTTTTGAATTAACGAGGTGAATTTTAACAGTATTTATTTCCTTACCGATTCTTTTAAAGCAGGATCAAGTTTGATATACGTCTGTGCCCCAGGATTATGAAGAATACGAAATTGTGACCCTTCAACAAGGTAAAATAAAGATGAAGCTCGTTTAATGCTTAAGTCCTTGTTGAAAAAATCTAGATTGCCATTATATTCGCCATTGATATAAAATCCTTTTTTGGTGATTTTGACGGATAGACTTTTCGTTGTTATTTGCAAACCAATAGAGCAGTTGAAACTACTAAGAAAAGGTTTACTGCACTGTCCAAACTCCATGACAATTTTCAGTGAATTATCTTTTCGGCCTTTTTTCTGAAATAATTACAGATTGAAAAATTGAATTAATATATAGTAAATGATATAACAGCCATTTTAGATTATTTTCTCGGTCACGAAGCAAACAAAAAATAAATGTAGCCTGAATTTTGACGCTCATTAAACTTTAAAGAGAAAATGGCAGAAACACTTCTCAATGATTGGACGATGTATATATATTTTTTCAAAAATCCTCGGTTACAAAATAAGTGTGTAACAATTTGTATGAAATAGAGATGCTCAAATATTTAAGAATTTCGAGTATTTATTTTACAACTTACAGATTAGTATGAAACAACAACAACAACAACAACAAAGAAACAATAATAACAACAAAAATTTTCCGTTTTTGTTCGTATTATTTTTCCTTTTGATTCTGTCTTTATGCAAAATTTCTGTGTGCTTAGATTTGATATGAATTAAGCCGTTTAAAATACCAAAATGTGTATTATAAACTAATAGTTATTCATATAAAAACGATTTTGAGAACGATTTTACTTCTGAAATGGTATTCAACTTATCATTTGAAAAATGCGTAAAATCTAGATTTCAAATATGTCGTTGAAGTACTCATTAGATAACTTTTTGTGATCAAGAACCTTGTATAACTAGATAATCCTGCACAATTAAATATAAATGGAGAGAGAGAGAGAGAGAGAGAGAGAGAGAGAGAGAGAGAGAGAGAGAGAGAGAGAGAGAGAGAGCTTATGTGCTGTCAATTACGGTAATAATACTCATTCTCGGTTTTGCAACGCAAACTTTTTTGAAACCACTTAATTGAACAAAAATATATTTCTGTCTTATGTTGAATACATGTATTCGTTAAATAAACTATTTGCGGACTACACGAGTTAAAATTACAAGCAATTACAAGAGCTCCATATCCAAATCGACGTACATTTATGAAATGCACTGTGAACAATTAACTATCTATGAATGCACAATGACTTATCTTTCAGTCTCTAAAAGTCATACTCTGGTCAGTAAATATAAAAATTCTTAGGTATGTCTCCTATTTCTTATATCTCGACATATCACTTCGAAAAAACTGAAAGCAGAAATTATTTCTATGAACTTTTATGTTCTCTTACTTAAATGGTTCTGACGACTTTGAAAGATGTGCCATTGATCCTTTTGTAATGAAATGAACGTTCTTGTTGAATTTTAGATATTTTTGTTTATCCTTTTATAGTGAATTCAGAAATAATTTTTGTTACTTCTATGCTTAATTTCATACGACGCGCGAAAAATGACATTTTCAAATGTAGACTATCGAGAATGTTTCAACGACAAGTATTCACTTGCAAATCTTGACCGGTGAATTGAAATTCTGTTTTAGTAAGTCATAGCTTACCTGCACAAGAGTATAACCACATGAAACGGGCTCAATTCTATATTCCAATCGATCGAAAGTGTTGATTGTATTACGACCTCGAATGGAGCATGTTGCTGCACACGGCCTATCTTCACAAATCCATGAACCACCTTTACAAACACTAAAGAAAAAAGAAAATATTTTGAACTTAGAATGATAGATTGCACTAAAATCAGAGGAAATATACAAAAAAAAAGTTAAATAACTCCCAGTTTCTTACTCATCAACTTATTTTTTTGTAGTAAAATAAACAATGTCTGATCATTGACATCAATGGAAAATACTGTATCCTTAATGAATTCGAAAAGCGTTTCATTTCAGTTAAATGTGCAAAGATAGATTGCAATTTATAAATGTTAAAAAAACGTATCTTCCTTTATACCATCTGTATTTGTCACTCTTTTTCTCTTCCCGCATTCCCTTATTATCCCGTAGAATTACCTTCCTTGTCTACCAAAGAATTTTGCTAATTAGCCATGGGTAGCATTGTCAAAAAGTATTTAAAAGAGAGCACAAAATATCATTCTCTTTTTACTTGTGGCATACCTTGAAACAAGACAGGATTCTAGACCTCTGGGACTAATACGTGCGGACGTAGTCATTTTAGGTTACGCCACTACTAAATCGATTAAAGAACCAGTCACAATTCACCAATTCTTTCTTTGTAGAATCGATTCAAGGCGATCAACAGCAATAAAATGAAGAAAAACTGAGTCGAAAGTGGAGTGGTCATAGTAATGTCAACAGATACAAATTAAGGTGACATACAGCCACAGATCAACATCTCTCACTCTTCAATTTATTTTCGCTGACACAGTCAGCAGTCACAGCATAAATAATTCAAAAAGAGAAAACTTTAAAAGCCTACATAAGAGACATATTACTACTTGGTAAATCACACAGATACAGACATTTTGTCGTCTATGTTCATTATCGGAACTTTTTACTTTCTTCGGACTTTAACATAACAAAGCACTACTTGTAAGAGACAATGATTTCACTTAAATTGATAGTTTTTATTTGTTCATATTCATCGCAAGTTACTTAAAAATGTATGTGTTAACAAATCGAAGTTTGAATTCACATCGTGCTTTGATTTTTAAATGTTCTGGGTATCCTGAATTTCCAAAAGCCGAGGAAGTAGCTATTTCTACATTACAGTATATAATTCATTCTGTTCTTTTTAACTTTCATAATTACATGCAAACAATAAGTAGGACACTTAAACATTTGTATTCAATGCTGTTTTATAAATATATATTTTTACTGTTGTTGTAAACTTAAATCATAATCTTTTCAAATCTCATCAAAACCGATCGAAGAATAAATTTAAACAAACTACATTAACAAAAGTTAAAGTGCCCAGTCTATTCGACTATTTACCCATAGCTTAGGGGAGAATAGTTGGATTCATACCTTTCCTTAGGGTATGAGTGTTATATGAAATGCAGCCTTGTCCAAGATTTGAACGCAAGTTGATGAGTCTATTTACTAAGATGATAACCATTACGGTACGAGCGTCTCTCAATAACGACTGACGTATTTATTTACTCAACTCCCCCGTTACTACCGGAATGTGAGAAAAGGTACATTTTTCAGCGGTGTAATGTTAGTTTGAATTCAGTGTCTTCCTTCTACAAGACCAGTTACCGTATTAAGGCTAAAGGACCCAATCTGCCCTACTAGTTGCCCATACAGTAAAGTAAAGTTGCCCATACAGTAAAGTAAAGTTGGCGACCGTAGTCGAGGGCTACCTGAAAGCCCCCTTTTCAATAGCTATTACTCCTAGGCGTAGGAGAGGGCGCTACTCCTTTTCCTGGATTGCTCCACTTTACCCTTGAAACGTACCTTATAATGCTGAGTGTTAAGCAAGGAGGTATCAAGTACCATTTTTTGAGTCTTTGGTATGACTTGATCTGGGATTGAACCCCAGTCTCCCGCTCCATTGGCGAACACTCTTGGGAGAAAAAAATGGATTCATTCTTTTCTCAAGGGCATTAGTGTGAATTGAAACGCAAACAGACTCGTAAAAGTTCAGTGAAGACAAGTTAAGGGAAAGGAATCTCATAGCCGCATGTCGACCATCTTTCTTTACTCACTCATCTTTTATGCTGACACAATAAGCAAGCAAACCGTGTAAACTTTCAACGCCTTCAAATCTAAAAATTACTACTCTTTCAGTCATACATTTCATTGTCTAAAAAACGTATTCTGGGGTTAGTCAAAAGTTTTATAATATTTTCTTGCATGCTACGTTGCGGCGCGTATATCCCGTGACCGAAGCAGTTCAAGCTGTGGTGGGTGTCCGCTGTGATTGGTAGAACCGTGGTAGTTAATGTGCAGACAGGTTGTATATTACTTCACTCCGTGTGTGATTTGAATGCCTCACAGACGAAAGTGCAACGGAGTCTAATTCGGGAATTTTACGAGTTTGAACAGGGTCATAACGTAGGGGAAGTAACAAAAAAAAAAAAAAAAATTGTTGTGCGAAAGGTGAAAACGAAGTTGACCACTGTACAGAAACCTGATAGTTCAAGAAATTCTATTTGGGTAGCAAGAACCTCAACAAGGTCAGGTAGGCCAAAAACCTTGGATTCCATCGATGTAAATCCGGTGGCTCATCATCTCACAGTTCAGTGTGATTCATCATTTTCATGACCTCGGTAAAAGCTTAAAGAGCTGTTAAATTATACCTCACATGACCAAAATATTGCAAAACTTTTGACTCACTCTAGTATCAATGTTATCGAACTCCGACGTTCTCTGGGTCGTAGAAAAGAGCCAATGATTTCACTCCAGTTGTTATTCGTATTTGTTTCATTTTCTGACAAAGTTAAATAAGTATTTATATGTCAATTAAATATGAATTTAACTGGAAATCCTGATTCCTGAAAACTAGGAAGGCGACCCATTCCCCGCAAAAAATGTATTTATTTTTCAATATGAAATTGCATTCGTATTCTTAACAAAGAATGTACTTAATATTTACCAGAAATTGCATCCCATTTTCACAGTTGATTTTGCTGGATATTTTTTGCCTTCAAATTCACAAGGACATTTATTTTTCCTTATGCATTTGCCATTCTCTAAAAAGGTTCCATAAGGGCAGCGACATGATGGAACACAAGGATAGTCGCAGTCTTCAATTTCTTCTCCGATGCTGGCACATGTTTTTGGACAGGGAGAGACACATTCATCAAATACCATTCCGTTGGGACAGACAGGAGCTGCGGAAAATAAAAGTATTGATAAATATCCGACTTCCAACGAAATTAGATTTGACACAAGCTCATTTTATCGTGAGGGACGATGCACGAATCGAGATTGATGCGTGGCGATCACCAAAAATGCTTGACCTCGTTAGCATACCCCATTTTGGGGCGCCTAGGGCGTCAAGCAATAAATTCAGTAATGCCAAGCCGATTGATTAAAACATGTTACAGAGAACAGTACACAATAACTTACCACACGTTCCACTTGGCCTCCATTCAGTTATATCACTACCAATTGCAAAACATTCAAATGCAGCTATAGCAACAGCTTTGCAAGCAGCATCTATTGCTTCTTCTGGGGTTGAGCTTGCTCTCACTGAAGCGTAGCAGTTAGACTTCAAGGCTGGTTTAATAATCTGAAAAATGAACATTGTATTTCTACAATCAGTTCATGGTAAACAAAACCTGTTTAAGTCTTAAATTTTAAAACATTTTATATTTAAGAACCATGGTGGTTAATTCATTGCTACTTCCAGCATTATATTGACTAGGCATTTCGCACATGAAGTTGGAATCATTACATAACATAGCAAACAACAAGTTCCGATGACATGCAAATGAGACGTAATTAATGAATATGAATAATGGTTGAAGACTATGAATGGGTAAGTAAAAATAGAAATATGAGTGTAATGATGGATTGCGTCTAAAACTGATGAGATACTAATTAATCTTTGACTTAAAGAGCTAAAGGGCATGTGTTGTTGGAAAACATATATTAGGGAGTTTTTTCTCCACATTTCAGTGGTTAAATGGAAGAAGCTATTTGTATGAAAATAGCACCGAGAACGAGAGATATCAAGAAAATATGGATAATATTCTCCAGAACTGATGAATAAAGTTTCAACTGTAAACCTTCTGTTTGGTTTGGTTTATTCGTTTAACGGCATATTAACCCCTAACGAGTTATTTAATGCCAAATTTGATTCATTTGTAAATGTTTAATTACAATCATAACTACATTCTAAATGTTCCATTGCAGTTTTTAAAAAGTGTTCTTTTTATTAGTCTATAATCATTTGTTTGGGTACCGTTGCATGATATCAAAGGGGAGAGTCTCCATGGAGTAATGGCTAACGTACTGGACCGCGGCCTCAAAGTAAGCGAGTTAGAACTCCAGCATAATATAGAAATAATAATAATGATAATAATAGTAATTGTTCACTGTTATATGGTTTCATGTATTTCTCTCAAACATCGTTTATTTGGAAACAATTATATGGTTTCAAGTAAGTAATAATAACAATTTTAAGAAGCAAGTATAACTTCAAGTAAATATTCTTAACAAAAATAACTTGCACACAGTTATATATTATCGAGTATTGTCATCTAATACAAATATTCTAAAAACAGATATATTTGGGATCCTAACAGGTATTACCACTCCGGGTCAGGTGAACCTGAGAGTAATGACAATAGAGGGGTGACTATATACTCCCTAGAGCTCCAGAATTGGTCTCACCACTGGATGCAGTTTAGTGTCATATCCAGATTAGCCGTTTTGGTGGGAGACCTTACCTCTTTGTAGATGATACAGTAGGCGTATTCTAAGGACTGGCATGATATTGAATTGGTGGTTCTAGGACGTGGAGGTCGTCTGAGAATTTTCTATGAAAGTAGCTATAGAAAAATAACATATTAACTCTATTACACTGATGGGAAAATGTGTTTTACTGAATTTTGCGGCTGTAGTAGTTTGGAACATCCTACAGCAGTGTTCAGTCCGTCACTCTGTCCTTTATTTTGCGATTGTCCTAAGCTCCTTGCGCTGCTTACTAGATCTCTGGGCTCCCAGTCCTGCATTTTGAAGTTTTGCCCGCAGCTTATCAAAGAAATTTGTGTAGTGGCGGGCTTCTTCGCGTCTGGTAATTGGATCCTATTATAGCAAGTTCCAAGGAGAGTGGTTGAAAAGGTGAGATTACTGCAAATTCCATGGGAGAATGGTTGAAGAAATGAAAAGATTTTCTTACCAAACAGACCTCAAATTCGATTATACGTCAAAAGAAGAGGAAAAAGAGAGATAGCTATTCTAAGACTAGCTAATTTCTAACGAATTTGGTGTAAACGAAACAAAATTTTCTCACGCTAAAAAAGGCAAGATGCAGACAATATCCCGCAGAAACCATTACGGTTGCAGACAATGCAGATGATCAAGTGTTTCTCAGAAATATACCCGTCCGAGATAAATCTGTGCTACTGCATAGCCTGAAGAAGGCAGCAAGAGGCTTCTACGTGAACTCAGATAAAACAAAGCTCATGTATTTCAAACAAGATGGAGCCATGTCCAGATTAAATGGCAAGCCTCTGAAGTTAGTACACAATTTCCTATACTTTGGTAGCAATATCTTATCGACTGAAAGTGATGTCAGCAAAAGCATAGGAAAGGCATGGACTGTTATTGACAGAATATTGATCATATGGAAATTTGATCTCTAATAAAATAAAACGGGATTTCTTCCGAGTTGTGTCGGTACAATTGTATGGATGCACCAACAAGACTCTTTCGAGAAGCATGGAGAAAAAGCTAGTTGGGAGCAACACAAGAATGCTACGTGCTGTTTTCAATAAATCTTTGAGGCAGGACCCCACAAAGCAGCCGTTGTACGGCCACTTGCCTCTCATCTCATGACCCATCCAAGTAAGATGAACAGGACATGCTTGGCACTGCTACTGAAGTAGGGAAGAATTCATTAGCGGTGTTCTCTTATGGACCCCTACACATGGACATACAAGTGATGTCTGACCAGCAAAGACTTATCTATATTAGCTCTGTGCGGATATTGGATGCAGTCGAGAGGACCTGCCAGAAGCAATGGGCAATAGGGATGGATGGAGAGAGAGAGAGAGAGAGAGAGAGAGAGAGAGAGAGAGAGAGGGGGATGGAGGGGGGAGAGAAAGCTCAATGTTAGCAGTCCGACTTAAAGACGATGATTGTCAATGAAACAATCTGATGCGTAGATACTTACCGGAAGATCACAATTATAGAAAGATGATGTTATTTTGCAAATATCGTTTGCTTCAGGATATTTTGGATCAGGAACTGAAGACAACACATTCAGGTTGCACTAAAAGAGAGAGATAGATAGAAGGGGGAATAGATTAAAAAGAATAATTTCATGTGTAAAATAAATAAATATTTTCATTAAAAGACAAAAAAATTATTAACAAAATTGAACCATAGTTATTTTTTATAATCAGTATCTATTTAATTTCGACTTCAAATAAGAACATTGCTGTACTGGAACAACTTCCCTATTCACCTGATCTGGCTCAGTGACTTTTTTTCTTTTCCCTAAGCTTAAGAATATCATCAAGGGGACCTGTTTTGAAGGCTTGGAAACCATCAGGAGGGTCGTAACGTCGGAGCTGAGGAACTTCTTAGAAGAATCCTTCCAGCAATGCATAGAGCGGTACAGAGAGAGGTAGACTCTTGGAATTACTTTGAAGAGGAAACCATGTAGTTTGTTGTTTGGAATTGAAATAGATTGTTTGTGACACCAGCTCCGTTAATTTTCCATACACACCTCATGCTAGGTGAGTGGGGATGTGACTAAATAGCCTCCCTAACTACAAATACCGATAATGTCTCCAATAACCGGCAATATTCAGTTACAGTTATTCTTTATTTGTTTAATTTTTGCTTTAAAATAACGTTTGAGTAATTTTTACCGTTAGATGTTAGAAATTATTTCTTCCGTTTTTTTTTTTATTGTAGGTAATACATACCTTGCCTGTTGTTAATTTCTACTATTTGCCGCTAGGTGACGCAAAAGGTCGTCACCTCCTGCATCTATCAAAATAGTTCTACTAATGAGCACTAGAGGACGTGGTTAAAGTAGTATATAAGGAGAGAGCGGCAAAATCAAATTCTCTTTCTGATTGCATCACTTCAAGAGACACATCCCTTGACAAAGTGACAGGTTCCAGGCCTCAATGAACACGAGGAAGTAGGATTTCATATAACACACACACACACACACACACACACACACACACACACACACACACACACACACACACACACACACACACATTAGTGGAATTTTATCAAATAACTTTTTTCCCTTTTTTATTCACATATACATTTTCCTCTTATTTTCCGTGTCATAGAAATATTTTCTAAAGGACTTTCTTCCTTTTATTGCATTCGCACATATATGTCTTCTCTCTTTTGTTGTCCACATTTCTATGAATAAATTCTATTAAGTTTTTCAATTGTGTTCATTTCATTTATTATTGACAACTGTCTGAGCGACTGCTCAGCAACAATATAACATGATACGCCGAAAAAAACGGATGAAAATATGTAATCAATCTAAACGGTCATATCTGTTGGGTCAGTAAAATATGTTTATTCCTGTGTGCGGGGTTAAGTGAGGGAGAGTCTTTCTGTGATTGGATAAACCAATCACATGAATAGCCCAGAAGTTTTGGCACAAAATACCAAAAAATCAGCTGGTAGATTCTGCACTAGCTCCTGGCCACACGTCAACTCGAAATTCTCCTCAAGAAATCACTGTCAGAAGATACTTGCTATCCTCTCCATCACACTGGTAAGTCCCTCAAACTTGGATCTATATACAGGAAGGGACTTTATATTGTTTGTCATTGTTTTTTTTTTTATAAATTGTTAGACTTGAATAAAATTTTAATTCATTTATTCGTTGTTGTTAGTCTTAAATATAAATGTTATACTGACTCCAGTATTGACTTAAAAATACTCATTTTTGAAGATCAGAAACAAGATTCAAAATAAAGGCAAAATATACTGAGTTACTTGCTTTCACTTTTTGAAAATTCAGTATTATAGCTTTATCTACAGAAATTGCACTTTTTCATTTTTATATGTTTTTGATCAGTATAATAAACCAAAATTTTCATTTAATTAAACCCTTTCTTTTGATATGTGACAGAATTTTAGATTTACACATATATGAGGGTCATTCAATAAATAAGATGAATTTTCCTTTAAGAGTTGGGAATAGGAAGTGCTGTTTGCAGCTGTTCTCTTTTTCAAGGATATCTATCAATAGTGATGTGTCATTTTACGTCCCAGAATACTGTCAGAATGATCTTTACTATCTACTACGCCCGGAAGTTCTTTCCTGGAGAGTCAGTGTGTTTCAACTCCATGGGCTGTCTTTTCGACTCAAACTTGTCATGGCAAACTCCTATTTAGACCATTTATAAACAATTTTTTTTTACTAAAACATACTTCTTCATATACATCATGCATTCCTCTGTAAATTTCACATGGTTTACACTTTTCAGTCACCAAAAATATGATGATATACCTTTGTTCAAGAGCTCTCTGTCTGATTTGCCGCCATTTTGAATGGCTTCAAAACAGATATTTCTACAAGATTAAAATAACTTCTGCTATAAACCAATCGCAAACAACACAGTGTTTTTATTTATGGGAAAAATTCTGGAAAAAACTTTTTTCAAAGAATTTCCCCTTATTTATGGAATGCCCCTCGTACAAGATTCTCCCTTCATTTCAGACCGACTTATTCCCAAACCAATTGTTAATAGGAATTATTTGTTACCTTATTTGGAGGAGTGATGAAGGATTCAACGAATTCTGCTGCGTCACCCAATTTGACACCATCGGGACGTACAAAATCGTCTGGTAGAAAGAAGAATATCGAGTAAGTTCTACTAATTTGGTTATATTCTTGAATAAAATCATTTAGAAAATTATCTTCAAGTGTCATTTTTAATTTAGAAATCTTACTAGAAAACTGAGTTTAAAACAGACAATTATTTTATTTCCAATAAAAAGTATTTTATATAAAGCATTAACAATTATATGATTGTGCTCAATCAAGAGATAAAAAAATAAGGAAATATGATCTATGGTAACATCCTGCTAACAATGGCTTAAAATATAAATTATATCTATTATTACAATTTTTTAGTAGAAAATTAATTAGTTAATTGTCAATGAGGAACGCGTATGCGAAAATACAAACAATGGAATTGTTTTAAGTTATAATATAGCAGTTCGAAATATAGCATGTTTCCGAGTGACGTCGCTCATAAGATTAATCACCCTCGGAAGTATTTAAACCACGGGTAACAATATTCAACTGGTTAGGTTGTTATGAACAAGAAATGAGAATATTTTATGGTAAATCAATATATTTATTTAGCGTATATATATATATATATATATATCCGAAAAGGTATGGGAAGATTACACGAGGTTCATAAAGGTTCTTATAGTTTGGAAAACAGAATGTTTGTCTTTGTATAAAGATAGAATAACTTACTTATTGGCTATATAGTTTTGGTCATGGCCACATAGCTATTCTTTCTGTATATGTTATATTTTTGTGGTATTTAACTGCGTTATACGTAGTTAGACTTCTAATGCAAAAAAAAAGGCAACTATAGAGCAACAAAAATAATTGTCTTCCCTTGATTGTGGGCGTGGCTTCGGACATCAAGTGTCCATAGTCACGTGAGAACTGAAAGCTTTTCTTTCTCTTTTTGGTTTCCGTTTTCGAAGGGATAAGACCTATTTTTCGTTCCCCCTGTCTTAGAGAGAAGTGGACATGGTTTTCACCACTACTATTCTTTTACAAAGACGGCTTTGGTTTTAAATAAACCACAAAAGTTGATATGCTGCTAAACAAAGACACCGAAACCGAAACCAATAATTTGTAGCTCCTCCTTTAGCTAAAATAACGATGGTTATGCGATATGGCATTGGGTGCACGAGAATCTGGAGTCGTTCAGCTGGTATATCTATTCAGATTCATTCCAGCTGAATGGTGTTTATTGAGTGTGACTATAAGAATTTTGTGAGGTCTTGGACGTGGAATGAACGACACAATCGTCATTTTAAGGTTGGGGGGGTTGTAATATGAAGATATGTTTCCCTTTGTTGTGTGAGTACCATTCTTGTCGTTTGCCAGCGATCCAATTCTTGCATCACTTGCTGCTTTCATGTGCCACCGAAGTCTGTTTGAAATTTGCATATTTTTGGTATACTCTTGGCTGCTATTGCACGAGAAAATTTTAAGATATCACCTGGGAGATAAGAAGGCTTCTGACGCTGACAATCATGATTCCATGGTCATATGGTATTAAAGCATATACGCATCCAATAGCTGCTACATCTATACTACCACTTTACGTATTATGTCCCTCATCTGTCATCCGGCTGATTTCTTTTTATTTTTTGGTAGGTGAAACCAGCCAGTGTATTTATTGTCTCTATTTGGTTAGGTTTGGTTATTGTTTAATGGCATCTCAACTCTTGTGACCTATTTAATGCCAAATCTTGTTTTTTTATATATATGGTTTCATTCATATTAATATATTGGTGGAAACAAATTTTATTAACTTCAGGTGTATTTATAGATTGGGACAAATGATTTTCATCAACTGTCTCTTTCGATGCAGTTGACTCTCAGCCATCGCCTTCTAGCACCTTTAAGATAAAAAGTGTTGGGTGTTTGTTTGCCATAAAAACAATTTGAAAAATAGCAGTCGGAACTTAAATCATATAGGTGCCAGGTTTTGGCATGACCAGTCGATAGCCACTCTAGCTTAAGTAAGGGCCAATGTGGAATGTTGCAGGTCAAATGACTACTTAGTACCCGGGTCATGCACTGCTCAGCTGCCAGGGTCCAGTCCTTATGCATTACATGTTACTGACAGGTGGTCTAATTAGGGGATAGAGTGTGTGAGGTGGAGTCTTATCTCTTTGCAGTCGGCGTATTATACAACCCAAGCTGTCAGGGCAGTATTGTTTCTTTTTTTTTTGCACTTAAGGTATAAAGAATATAACAGTAACATTATACTTACTATTAGCGTTCCCATCGTAATTGGAACACAAGCCTCTTAATTTGGGATCATTAAGCAGAGATTCTGTTGGTGTTATTTGAATAAAAAGATCTTCGTTCATCAATACTTTAATTGGAATAGCAGTGAACTCAATCGCCACATAACTATACCTTTTCGTTATTTGAGCCCCTGAAAAGAAAAATTGAAGAGATCAAATAGTTTTCGTTAATACATTATTAGTTCGTTCGGAAAATACTGTCCGATTTTAGTATAAAGCGTTTATATTCTGTTCTAACATATTAATTTAATAACATTTGTATAAAAAAATCACATTCTTTATGATTAAAGTGTCCTCTTTATAAATTTTCTATCACTTCTTGTAGGATTTGATTTTGAAAGTTATATGCCCCTAATCATGAGCATATAAAAAAGGAGAGATGCATTTACTTCTTTGCAAAATTCAAGCTTGATCCTAATTCATCTCAAACAGCTGCCAATATCAACAGAGCATGAGTTGAACGATTCACTTGTGATCGGCAGTGAGTGTGGCAGTGATTTAAGAAGTTTCGGAGTGGGAATACAAATCTTGAAGATCAAGTAAGTAAAAATGCGTATTCAATTTAGCAAAATGCGACTAGCACTGGTTAATCAAAGAGGTCCAATTTCACTTTAAAACAATGCTTGGTCTTATGTTGCCAGGATGACACTACAGAATATTACTGACTTGCAATATGAGATTTTGCGACATCAATCATGTCCTCCTGATCTCTTTGCCGCTGATTATCATTTTCTTCAAGCATCTTGACACTTTTTATCTGTCAAAGAATTTCATTCCAAACGAAAAGTAGAAACTGCATTTAAGGATTTCTTAAGAGTGTTATCGTACAGGAATGAATAACCTTTTTAATCGATGACAGCCGTTCTTCGATATTTAGGGATAATATTTTGACTGATTAAAACATTGTTTAGATTTATTGATCCAGGAAGAAAAGTTCATTCTAAAATGTCAATAAACATTAAAATTGACAGATTGAATGTTACAGCCTTGTGTTCCTGACAATATTCCAGGCGAGACTAAAAACGTCAAATATATATATATATAAAGTTCCTGAAGATGACTTTAAACATCAGAAACACGTGTTGAGGAAAAAATAAATAACCTAAAAGTAAATTCACAAGCGGACTAATTCATTTTAAAGTATATATATATTTATTTATATGGATATATACACATACATATGTAGATACACACACACACACACACACACACACACACACACACACACACACACACACACACACACACACACACACATATATATATATATATAAATACACGCACATGAAATTGTATACGCGCACATATGAATAAACACACACTCACACACACACATACATACATATATATACATGGATGGATGGATGGATGTGAGGTGGCACCACGGTTAAAAAGGCGGACAAAATTTGAAATTCTTCGGAGCCTGCTTATGTTCCCTTCGTCCTAATGACCTAATAAAAGGCATGAATCCATTTTGCCCTCACTCAGTTCCATCATCAGATATATAAGCAAAATGTTTCATCTTCGGTATGTCACTATAGTTTATGGAAGAGATAGAGAGAGAGAGAGAGAGAGAGAGAATTTTAGTAACATATTCATTTTTCGTAAATCTCTCTCTCCTCATATCTCGTAATTAAAAGCAATCGATTATATACCATTTCGAACTTCTCCTTTCTTTAAATCTATTTTCTTCCCATTAACAAGAACTGTTGATCCCTCGGCTGTCACTCGAGTGTCACTGTACTTGACTGTCAATGTCTAAAACAAAAAGAAAAGAATGATATTAAGATAAAGTTGTTTCAGGCTATTGCATTTCTTTTCAAGAAATTACTTTTTAGAAAAAATCCCGGTTGTTCCTATCTAATAATGTAACCATGTAAATTAATAATTATTCTAGTCAAAATTTTGGAAAACAACTTTTTCATATGCTATCCAATCAAAATTTCTAGGAAACTGAATGGTATCTATGAATACAAAGATCATAGAAAACTTGTCTGCTGGTATATATATATATATATATATATATACTGAAACTAGTTATCTAATCCTTTAAAGCACTTTAGTTTTCACTTTTCTTTTGTTTTACCCGGTAAATAACCAGAATATTATTCGTCTCAGATTGTGGATTCCTAATATTTCTTCAAGCAAAATGTTTTGAAAATATTTTGTTGTTCTGGGATATTTTGAACCTTTCATTTTTACTATTACAACTACTACAACTACTACTACTCGATGCATTTTTCATTTGGATATTCACACTAGACGTCTGGGTGATTAAGCAACTGCAAATTTTTCCAATATATTGCAGAATCTAGCAATGTTGTATTCTGGACGCTTCAGTCTTCACTGTGTTTCGCTGACATAGCCACAAATACGACCTGAGAGCTTCTTTTTTTCACGTTTATCAGTTCCATTTTTTTTTCATTTTGGTGGTTCGATCGATTTTCCCATTAAAGTCCCAGATCATATTATTCTTCTTATTTTCTATGTCGGCTTTTGGTTTGAGCTGTTACGATTTTTTTGTATGGTCGAACTCAAATCGTTTGTACAATTCTACGAAAACTGATTAGATGAAAGACAATTGTTATTTTCTCACTTCCTGATACATCTCAAAGCAGACATACAAAGGTAAGTCAAAAGTTTCGCAATATTTTGGCACGTGCTAGTTTGTGGCGCATATATAACGTAACCAAAGCAGTTCAAGCCGTGGTAGGTACCTGCAGTAGTTGGTAGTATCGTGGTTGTTGGTGCACTAACACGTTGTGCATTGCTTCTCACCGTGCGTGATTTCAAAGCCGTGAAGATGCAACGTACATCATAGTCTAATTCGAGAACTTATGTTTTATGAATTCGAACGTAGCAATAACGTCGTGGTAGCAACCAAAATATTTGTTGAGTGAAAGGTGAAGACACAGTTGATCACAGTATAGTAACCGGATGGTTCAAGAAATTTTGCTCGGGCTGCAAGACCCTAGATGATCTGGAAAGATCAGATAAGACTAAAATCGTGGATTTCTAGGCCGTGCTCTTAGCCACAGAGACAAATCTGATGAATTTACTCTAAGAGAGTATCCGGTTCGTCATCTTCACGACCTCGGCAAATATATCCCAAACTGTCGAATTGTGCTTCATGTTAACAAAACATTGCAAAAATTTTGACTCACCCAAGTACTTTGCCAACGGACCTTTTGTATAAGCGTACCAGAAGGAAATAAATGAATTTTCCTTCTTTTGAATCTTTTCCTCGTGATTTTCTGCCTTGGCCCGACCCAGTAGACGCTATAAATGAAATTTACAACCTGATATAAGAAAACGTCATACGAGCTATCATTGTACCATGTTATCATCTCTGAATGACATTAGATTTCATACCATCTTATTTGGTATGATTGTACATCTGGGTGGTCTCCGTGGCGTTGTTGCTAACGTAGTAGACAGCGACATCGTAGTAAGCGAGTTCGAATTCCAGTCAGGCTATAGCGTTCACTTTCAGACTAATACCCGCGGAAAAGGTATGAACCTATTTATTCTCCCAGCCATGGGGTAAAATGTACCACAAATATTTTTCTACAAGGATGGCCTTGTAGAATTTGGCATGACTCGACCTGGGATTGAACCCCTGTCTTCCGGTCAATTGGCGAACACAACTCATTAAGCCAATGGCCCGAAAGAAGTTATATATATCGGAAAAACTTATCGTAAATCTTCGAGCCATTTTGAATGAAATTATTAACTACTGTTGAAAATGTTCAATGCAAATAAATTATATTTTCCCAGAGTATCTTTAAATTTTGAAAAATAAAATAGACAGAAAAATAAACCCGCTAATATTCTATATGAATTCAAGAATAATAGCAAAATAAAAAAAAAATAGATAAAAACAAGAACAAGAAAAAATTAAATTAATAGTTAAATAAAGACAGAACTTACTTTGCGACAAGTGCTTGGTTGCAAGCAGTTGGTCAAAGTCATTGTAACCCACCAAAGATTGCTGTACTCAATTAAGTTGTATGTACAAGAACCTGATTGCAGAGGGAAAAAGTTGCCATCAAATGTCTTCATCAGTTGAGTTCCTTCACTCCGGCAACTTGAGTCTTTCTGGCTTGTTTTGTTTAACGACGACATGTCTTAAAAAGAACAAAACAAAACAAAAATGAACAAATAAACATTACACATTTAAAGAAAAAAGTTAGCGATATCCTTATCTCTAGATTTTTAGTAACGTAATCTAATGTCTTTCGTCTCAAACTAGGAAACCTTTCAAAAACTGAAATTGTTTATCTAAGAATGAACATGACTGACTATCACCGAGCGATAAAAATTAAAGGAAAGCCAGTTATGAATTAAATTCATATCAAAGTATTTAAAGGGATCCCTTGTGATGTAGTGGCTGTCGTGCTACATCGTAGTAAGCGAGTATGAACTCTAGTCGTGCAATCACATTCACTTTTGGACTAATACCCTTGGGATAAGAATGAACTCCTTGATTTCCTCAGCTATGAATTAAATAGTACCATTACTGTTCTACAAAGCTGAAATACCCATGAAGCTTGGTCTGCAATTAAACGAAGAAGCCAAACCAGGGATCTAATTTTATTAGCAAATAATTGAAAAACTTTGAAAATGTATAGGGTGGTCCACAAAAGACTGACATATTTTTTTTAAAGTCATACCTTGTTTTTTTTATTAATTTAAAAAAAATTTATTTGTCGGATATTATATGTAATCTTAGGAATTGGAAAAAATCAAGTTACTGTGTGAAAGAATAAACTAAAATAATAGAATTTTACTATTCGACTGACAGATCAATAATTTCATCTCAAAGAAAATACATCAATTTTAATGTGAAGAATCCACCAAGTACAAACATGATAAAGAACTTAGTGTAGAAATGTAAAACTTGAGGCACAGTGACTAACTACACACAAAGCAAAAGTGCTTGCACAGAGGCAGCAGTGAAAACAGTTTTTCCATGAGTCTTTTATGGACCACCCTATAGTTTTAATTCAAGAGAATTCTAAATAAGTTATTGTATTCTTGGTTATTATATTTCGCTTTTGTTGGTATATGTCTGGCTTCTCACCAAGCCAGAATTCAGCACAAGGCCATTTTATGGTGGGGACCGCGTACGAATCGAGATTCATGCGCGGCAAGATAAAAAAATATGTGGCTCGTCGGCATTCCTCTAATGGAGCACCTCAGACGCCGTGCAATAACCCCAATCATGCAAAGCAGGTAAAACCTCGGGGAACAGCTCCCTGAGACCAAGTTTCAACCCCCCCGGCACGAATGCCAGATGCTATGATTAATTTCAGCCTAAAATTTACAAAAACGATGCTGGAAAAACTGAAGTAAAAGTTCAAAATATCCTACTTACTTTGGTAGTTACATTGTATACACTCTTTGTCGGGAACACCCCAGGACCCTGAATTTCGACTTCCACAGCAATCTCCGATTGTCACTACCTTTCCTTGGGAACCAACTTCTGGGCCATCGCATTGTGAACCCTTAAAGCAAAATTTCAATACCGAAGTGGAATCTGTAAAGAAAACAAAAGTAAGATATATTGCTGGTAAATTATATAGGAGTTTATAATGTCTAAAATATTCTTAAAATTTATAAAACTTTAGAAATAAGTCATATTTATTTAATTAGATGACATACTAATAAAAACTTTACTTTGAAAGTGGGAATTGAAGTTCAGAATTCTATTTCTTTATAATTAAGTAGCTTACATTTAAAAAAAATCACTCGTCGTCTCTTCGACATATTTGTTTTCAATAAAACAAAAAGACATACTTCACTTTGTTATAACTTACTTAATAATTAACACGTTTAAATGAAACAAACAAACGTGTTTTATTAGTAATTATTTTGTTTTACTAAAAATAAATGATCTAGAATTATTCGGTTGTTTTTTTATTTCTTCAAAATGGCGAATATTTCTCATTTTTATTTAAAAAAAAAATGTTTGGAAGTTGTTTTGAACAATTGTTTTAAAAACGAAAGAATATATCATGAACAATTTCTAAAAAGTTAATTCAAAATAAAAGAGTAGTAAATATTAACCAGTAATTAAATAAGAATTCTCTGAGAAAAACAGAACCCAACAAATTAAAATCTATCTGTAATAAAAAAAAAAAAAACGAATATAGTAAAGGATTTATCTGGCTTCTCACGCGTCAGATTTAACATGAAGTCATTTTATAGAGTGGGTGGCGGGGATGTACAAATTGAGACTCATATGTCGCGGTCACAAAAATCTCTTCGACATTCCCCTTCAGGAGCGCCTCAGGTGTCACGCGATAAACTTAGCCCTGATAAGCTTGGGGAGGACAAGGTAATTGCCTTACTTTAAACTTTATTCAAATATAACTTAACTGGTTCAGTTAAGGTGAAGGTCCTTTTAGAATTAATAAGTTGCTGATTCAGGTGGAGACAACTGTGGTCGACTTTCTCACAACAGACATAAAAAATAAACATATATTTTAAACATAATTCTGAAAGAATCATATTTAAAACATTACTGCCTTTATGGAGTTAAGTTTGACACTTCCCATTAAGTTGGCCTAAATGTATTTAAAGTGTGGTCTAATAAAAACTTTTCCTGTTTTTGCTTATAGAAATCGTAAGGGATGCTTTTAATTTTTAGATGTCCACTACTTTTTCAATTCATATAATAGATTGTCATCAGTTATTCTGCTTAGTTTTAATCCTCTTTTTCTTTTCTTTCTCACCATTCTTACGATACTTTTATTGCTGCTAATATATACATATATATATATATATATATATATATATATATATATATATATATATATATATGTGTGTGTGTGTGTGTGTGTGTGTGTGTGTGTGTGTGTATAGTGAAACACACCTGCGACTTTACTGCCACAACGATAACCGACATATTCAGGAGTACAAATGCACTGGTCTGCGTCGTAACAAGTTCCGCCATTTGAACAAGGAGGAATGCATATTGCTGAAAAAAAAATTTAGAAAAAGAATTAGAATTTAACACTGGGATAATTGCAACTATTTTATGAATGTAAAAAAGCATAAAGTGAATTTTGCAATGGTAAATGGAAATAGGAAGCACTGTTTGCAGTTGCACCTTTTTTAAGGAAATCAAAAGTAATTGGTCCTTTCATGTGCAAGAAGAGCACCAGAATGACCTTCTTCACTGATAGCTGCGATCAGAACTTTTTCTTTACTGAAAAATCCGTGTATTTCCATTCCATGAACTTTTCATCCCAGGTTCGTTGTGGCAAACTCATGTTTTGACAATTTGTAAAGATTTTTTGATGAAAATATTCTCCACTGTACACCTCACACATTCTTCCGTAAATTTTACATGATTTGCATTTTTAGCCACCAAAGATCTGATGACCGACCTCTGTTCGAGCCTGGAGCACTTTGTTTGATTTGTCACCATTTTGAAAAGCCTCAAAACAAATATTTTGGATATAAACCAATTCCAAAGAATGCAAAATTTAAATTTGCGAAAAATACTCTGAACAAAAATTATTTTGTTTTTTCTTTAAAAAGAAAAGTCCTCTTATTTATTGTATGGCCCTCATAGTTTGATAAGCTTCTAATTTCTGATTTGTAGACCGGAAACTAGTGATGTCATGTTTAACTTACAGCTGAGTCATAATGAAAGTACCGGTCCCCGTCAGATCAAGTTATGAGTTTGTCCAGTTCTTTGATGCGTGAATACTAATGAACAGCAGTAACTGCAGGGAATCTGAGACCTGTGAGCCAGAAGATGACAATATCTTCGTATTTGACTTACGGTCAGTGAGCGAAATTAAGGCACGCGGTGTAAATTCTATATCGCCTCACGTTTTTTCCTTGCATTGTTTCAGCGGTGGAAATTATGACAACTCTACGATGACATTTCAGTCATGATATTCGTGCAAATAAATTATTTTTGATCAAATGCAAAATCAAATCACTATACAAATAGAAATTGAAATCTTCTGTTATATTTTTTCAATAATATAATTAGAGATATTATTAGAAATATAAAAATGAATACAAAAAATACGTGTATAATAAAAATGCTATTGTGATAAAGTTCAAAGATAGAAGAATACATTGCCATGTTACTTGCTAAAAAACTCGAAGACAACTAATCATTGAATACCAATTCAGTAAATATAACACATTTATGATCTTGTGCCAAAGACTTGGTGTCATTAGGCCATCAGTAATTTTTCTTTCAGAAACTTCTGGTGAAAAGAAAAAAAAAAAAATACAAAGAGAAGCAAAATTTTTAAAAAGGAAAAAATGAAGACTCGACAGTATAATGAGATAGAAAATATAGGAACACCCCCAAAATGCAACCAACCATTGCAGAGAAAATAAATCAATCGATCTTAGCGAATTAAAGCAATATAGGTAAAATAGAATGTTTTAGAGTAGGCACAGACAACCTTTTCTGTGAAGCGGGTCGCATGAGACATTCATTGAAGTCTTGGTATATTATCATCGCATCACTGACATCAATATGATTAACACACACTGCTGCCGTGATACATGGCGGAATAACAACAATAATAAAAAGAATACTTGAAAAATCAATGTATTTAATATAAATTTCACCCTTACATGGAAGAAAAATCAATTATTTTCATAAATAGTGGATTAAGATTTTTACTATGAAGCTCAATGGCATATGCACAAACCAGAAGTTGTTACAGAGGATAGAAAGAGTAAAACTTAGATTTTGAAATTCAAACAGATCGCTCTATCTAGGTTAGGAGACAGGAAACAAAGATAAAAAATAACCGTTGGATTATGAATGTCAACGTACAGAAAACCATGAAGTGAAAGTGAAAGTGAAAGAAAGTGAAAAGTTGGATAAATATCAGAACAATAACACAGAACTAAAATAAAACTATGAAACATGAATGTGTCAATATCACTGATCATTGTTGAAACATCTGGAACAGTCTAAAAAAGCTTTGCTAAAGGATTCGAAGAATTGGAAATTATCGAACCAACAGCAATACAGAATTTAGCAAGAATAGTGGCTGCCAGAAATTCAGGGCTTTATCGTCACTTGGTTTTCTGCGATAATTGTCTTAAATCTCTGACTGAAGAATTCATGAAATAATGAGACTGATAGCAACAACAATGTTTTTTGTCTTGTAATTCACATGCACGAAAAGTAATGATTGAATAAAAACTCACGAACGCTACAATCAGTTCCTGACCACCCAGGACAGCAGTTAAGTTTGCTATCGACTGTCACTCTGAAAACAAACAAAATAAACACTTACTAGTAAAAAAACCCAACAAATCAACAACAAAAACAACAACAAAAAAAGCAAAAACAAAACAACTTTTTGTGTATTATGTGTGAGCATGTGGTAGTGGTGGTGGGGAGGGGCTTGGTAAGAGAGCAACGCGTATACATAATTTAAATAACAAAAGAGTAAACATGTGCAATATTTATCATTAGAACATCTGGACTCCCTTTCTTTTTTTCTACAATAAATTTTGAGCCCCTAGAAAAGTACGAAAATAAATATCTAAAATACTCAAAAGTTTCATTTTTCGAACTTATCTTAAATCTTAAAAGTGCTATATAAGATCAACCGAATGCAAAATGAAGGATTTAGAAAATCAAAATAATTTTTGAATTAATCAAAGAAAAAGAAGACTAAGGTTGAAATTTAGATTTGATAAATTCTTTGTAACTTATCTAAAGAAAAAAAATTGCTCTAAATAATTAATAACGAGCGCACCCGTGGAAGAAGTGCATCAATTTTAAATATTAGCGGCAAATTATAAATCATTTAATTAAGTAGAAGTAGATATAAAATCATCACAAGTCATATCCATAGGGAATACTGGTTAACTTTCATATAGGTTGTACCAGATTAAGTTAAGTTTAGTAAGTAGAGTATTAAGTAGCACATTTTTAATGATCAAAGGTAGGTGCAGTCAAATGTAGTTTCTGTTGTTAAATAAAGGAGTTTTGTAGACTGTGATTAAGCCATTAAATATCATATAAAACTGTGTCGGTTTCAACAACCAAATACACTATTGAAATTAGCACAGACAGGAAGCACTAATCCTCAGTCTTTTTGGACAAATGAAAAATCATCAAAAATAAACTTCATAAATGTTTTTAAACTTCAGAGCTGTAAATGTTAAAGATTATATATGCAACGAGTTAAAATCTCCGATCACGAATAAATTTTAGATGTACCTTTTTTAAATTGTTATATTTTTATGTGCATTTGAGAAAACATGAATTTAACCTCAAGAAGAAATGAAAATGTATTGATTATATAAATCAATTTAAATAAATGTTACGTACTTTTCAAAAAGACATGGTTGACCCGGTGGGGGAAGAGAATTGGTTGTAAGTTTGTAGCCGTCAGCCAATAATAAATCTGCATCAGCGCAAGAACCATTTCTCTGGAAGTTGGTAAATTCTGTTGTATTGCAGAAATGGAATCGAGGACTAAAATAAAGAGAAAAATTTAGACATTAGTAACAATAAAAATGGAAAATTGCTAGAAAATATATTTAGTGTTCGTGTCATATCGAATAGCAACAACTATTTTTATAGTGAGTATTTCGCTGAATTCTAGCTTCAAAGCCATAATTTTTTGGCAGTTCAGTTCTGTTTGATAAAAATGGTCTCTAATTCAGAAGAAAATTTGTATGACGAAACCTTTTCTTCTTTCGTGTTGATTTGAAAATATCCACAGATATTTGCAAATATTTCGAAAGCAAACCTGACAATAATGCAATTGTTTTTGCTATAAAAACATGAGATGTCACCATTATTCAATAAATTATTCCTTTTCATTGTTTCATAATTCAATGAATTATATATCTTTTTCTTTGTTGTTTCGATCAGAATGTTTGTCCAAACTTGTGTCAAGTCGTGTCTGGTGGGAGGCAGCGACAAATACTACAGAATGTTTGTCCAAACATTAAATTGAATAATGAATTTATGATAAATGACATCTTTGTCTCCTGTCAGTTCGTGAAGGAGACAAGAGCAGGACGAGATTTTCACCCAAAAGTCTTTAACTTTTCCAACTATCAATCACCATTTCCTATAAATTTGATTGTTTGATATCCATGTAGATTTAGGTTCAATTATGGAAGTTTGGAACGGTAAAGTATTGAATCTTTGCTTTCCTGGCACAACTCTCCAGAGGATTGCAGATTGCCGTAAAACGTAATAAAATAAGTTTTGGTTATCTTATCAGTAAACGTTTTCCTCAATTAACACATTTATAAATATGAAAAAACGGAAGCTTAATATTTTGTGACAATATGTATGCCAAAAACTTAATGTAAGTTCATTAGCAAAATGAGGTGCCCGTGGTGTAATGGTTATCGTCGTAGGAAATGGACATGGTGATACGAGTTCAAATCCTGGACGAGACTGATTGCATTTCACATAGCACTAATACCCTTGGGAAAGGCATGAATCCAATTATTCTCCCTCCAGCTATGGGTAAATAGTAGGGCAGACTAGGTTCTTCAGCCTTGGTGAAGCAACTAGTCTAGGAGAAGGAAATCTCTGAATTCAAACCTGTTAAACTCTGCTTAAAATTGACCTTGTGTCATATCCTGCCCGAGTTGAGGGGTTGGTAAATATGATTATCAAAATAGTTTGGAATAGTTAGTGAGAGATAAGAATTCATTATATTAATGATTATAACAAGATCACACATACACACATGGTATTTAATTAATTTTAAGTAATTAGTGAACAAATTATAAGTTTTATTTTAATTAAAACGTTTTTATAGTGGAAATTATACTTACCTTATTAATTGCGGAATATCATCTTCATCTGAATCACTACAAAAAATAAAAAAATACATTTGAAATTAAAAAAAAAAAATGGCAGACAAAGCATATATAAAAATAATCAGCATAGAAGATCAACCCAAGACAGAAAAAGTGATCTCGGGAGTTATGAGCTCATGCCTTCAAAAGCATTTTACGCAAGCTGAATTAGAACCTTTTATATTTTTACTCTTTGCTTTTCTCGTGAGAACATCGACTTATATACAAACATAAAACCAGAAAGAATTACCAGTTTCAAGCAATAATAAAAGTGCGACACAAAAATCTCTCATTAACTATTTGAATGCTGCCAAAAGCTTCAAAGCAGATATATATCTTAAATAATTCAACTAAATAAATCAACTTATACTCTAGCAAAGGATCAATCCTAAAGTTTTCTATCAATAGATTTCAGATAAATAATTTCCATCTGGTAATCAAGAATTTCAAACATCCTCATTATCATGAAGGCATGCTGACAGCATGGATTTCCATGACTCTCCTTTGCTATCCGTCCCTATCGGTCATTGCTCTTGGTAGACAAATATCTATGGCATCCAGTGTCCGCATAATTTTGTCAATGACATCCGGTGTCCTCACTGAGCCGGTTAGAATAATTTTTTGCTGGTCGGCCAATACTAGTGTGTTCATTTATGGAATCCCATAGAAAAACGTCGTTCATGAGTTCGTCCTTACTTTTCTGGCGGTGCCCATCATGCCTTATTCATATTACTTGGATGGGAAATTAGCGGCCATACAACTTTTGTTTTTTAGGGTGCTGCTTCAAGGATGTGTTCAAAATAGCACGTTGGATAAAATTGGTAATTCCAATCATTCAATAAAATAGTTGGTTCCTTATTAAACCAGTGGCATCAACTGCGCAATATTTTGGTCAATTTAAAAAAAAAGATATCTGCCAATCGTATGTAAAAGAAAACCTAAAAAAAAATGAAAAAGAAAAACCAACAAAAAATGAAGTTTTGATAATTACTTTAATGGCTCTGGAGCTTGCAACAACTTTCTAAATTTCACTGATGAATCACTGTTGACAAAAGAAAGAGAACGTTCTCAAAATAAACAATCTTTATAAAGAAATTTGAAGTATAACCCAGGGAAAATAATACTTTTCTCATAAGTAATACAAAAAATAGAATAATAAGAAAAAGAATATGTTTTAAAGAGTTAATTTTTTTGGCATTTATTCTCTTCATAATATGGAGTTGAAATAATATGAATCAATTGAAAAGCATCTTCTTGATATTCATTTTCAACAGTGTCCTTTAAAATGTCTAAAGGTCTGTAGGGAAAACTGCTGGAGAAAAATGCTCTCCTTTGTCTACCCTACCGTTTAAACAATAGTAACAATAAAACCTGTTACATCCATTTTCAACCTCAACAGGGGTTGATCAAATAAAAACTCAAGTGACTCAATCAGAATTTAAAACGGTTATAGTTGAAATGATTTTTATTTAAAACCTTTGTTCCCTGAGCTCCCGAGCTTCAATCTACCCTTTACCGTTTGAGTGTGATCAACAAACCGGTCAACCAGTGCTAAGATGTTGCGGAGGGAGGGATAAAAGTACCACCGTTTTACCGAACTCAAAGACTTAGTATAGTGAAACTTTTGAATTTTTGCAAAATTTTTTTCTCTACAAAAGCAGTTTCAAAAGTTTGAATAACTTGATGCATAGATAAAGATAGGACATTTCGACATTGTTGATAAAAGCTTTTATTTTGACGGCTTTAGGGTTCTTGTTGCAACCTCATCACATCAGTTATGGAGCTGCGGTTTTAGTTTGATTGGGTTTTATGTCATATCAACTATTGTAGGTTATTCAATGCCAAATCCTCTTTATACATATATATAAAATGTATATGATTTGTAAATACATGTTATTGATAACATTTTTAAACGAGCCAGAGCTCATTTTTTTACACACTGTTAAATGGTTTCAAGTATTGCTATATAAGTCACAATTTAACATCAGACATTTGTTTGCGCACATAGTTTTATAGGTATTATCATCTTTAAATGCGTTAGAACTAATTTGTTTGTACACTAGCATTGCAATTGTTTTAATGGTTTCAAGTATTGCTATCAAACACTAATAATCCAATTCAATATTAATCACTTATTTGTAGACAGTGAAGTGGTCACAAGTATTTCTATTTAACACTAATTGCTCAACAGAACATTATTCATTCATTTGCACACAGTCAAATGATTCCGAGTATTGCTATGTTATATCAATATTTCAATTTAGGCACACATTGAAAGAGTTTCAAGTATTGCTAACCAATACTAATAATTCTATTCAACATTACTCATTCATTTGCACACAATCAAATTGTTCTAAGTATTGCTATGTATCACTAACAGTTCAATTAGTCATTTATTTACACAGTTAAATGAGCTTACAGTTTTAATTCTAACAATTCAATTTAGCATGCCATTTCTTTGCATACAGTTTAAAAGTCAAACATTTCTATTCGACCCATAGATAGGACTCTATTAAGTGCTACCACTCAGACTCAGAGTTGACCTGGCAGCAATGACAATGAAAGGATTCTCCATGTTCCCCAAACCTCTAGCATTACTGGAGCCTCACCATCAGATTGTTGTATGTCATATCCAGGACACTCGTTGAGGGATCTTACCCCTCTACAGAGGTGGTGTATTCTACAACCTCAACCAACTGAACAGTGCAGTTTTAACAGCAAGTATGTTTTTATAGGTAAGAATTAATAGCTTCATAGCTTTGGGTTTCAAATTCAGACTTTTTCCTTTTACAACGTTTTGTCTTCTAATATCGGTGGTCTAAAAAGTTCATAGGCTGAAAAGTTCATATGATGACGTCATATCTATTGTTGGTGACTTTTTGACCAACGAGATCCAAGCACTCCAACACCGATAGAAGAAGTGTATGGACTAGAAGGGAGATTATGTTAAAAAGTAAACCTCATTTGATCACATCTCCTGAGAATAAATTGGTCAGCCTTTGAATTTTTCGGTCGACTCTCGAACAAAGTTAGAGATTCTCATCTACCTTGTCTAGATGGTGGGAGAAGTGATGGCTTCATGTCTTAGTGCTAAGTGAAACGCAAACATGTTTCGCCGAGTCCATTTCCCAAGACGATAACCGTTATGCCACTCACAACACAATAAATTCCAAACAGGAAATATTCGTCTTCTTTTGAATCTTCAAAATAGTGTCGAGCTACATAAAAAATCATGAAGAAAGCATTTATCGTATTCAGGGTAAATGAACTCAGAAAAAAATCATTTTCTTCTATTAATGTGGTTAAAAGAATTCAATTAAACTTTCGTAATAAGGACTCTGATATATCTATGTTCAGAGAAACTTATGGCAATAATGAATCATTTCTTGTCAAATAAAAATTATTTAGGATCCAAAAGAAGGCAGCTTAGAGGAAATTTCACTTTTCACCTTGGATGAGACCTGATATGTAAATTTTTTTTTCTTGAAAAAAAAAATGGTCTGGTTACGAAAATGAGGTAATAAAAGATAATTACGCGTCTGATGGTTCCGAATCATCATCATCATCATCATCATCATCATCATCATCATCATCATCGTCATCATCATCATCATCATCTGATGAACTGTAAGTATAAATTATATTTTCATAAAATACATTCAAAAAGGAAATCTTTCAAAGCTGAAAAAGAGAGTAATGAAGAATTTTTTATATGAAAGTTTTGAGTCATTGTAGCGTTTCCTGTTGATTAGTGAGTGCGAATAGTGTTAAAGGTAAATAAAATATGAAAGTCAGCAAACAAACGAAAGTAACTGTATAACGAATTAATAGACCCTTCAATGAAAACAAGATTTGAAGGTATTCAGTTCTCTCGTTTTTTTTTGGAGAAAGTTCCCGTGTCGTAGTAGCTAAAGTGCTGGTCAGTGGCCTCGAAGTAAACGAGTTTTAACGCCAGCTGCACTATTACGGTCACTTTCGGACTAATACTCTTGGGAAGGCATGAAACCTCTTATTCCCCCTGCTATGGGTTAAATAGTATCACAGCTGTTCTTCTACAAGGGTGACTTTGGCATTAAATAATCCACCAAGATTGATATCCTATTAAGCAAAGAAACCAATCGTTTTTTAGCAATAAAAACCTAAATATTTCATGATCCAATCAAAAGACGTTTGTAGATTTAGCAATAAACATAAAAATTACTTTTAAGCAAAATAATGAAGATTGATAGCATTTGGACTATGTTGTCTAGTTGAATTCAAAGAAAAAGCAGATATCGAACGAGCCACTTCCTTCTCTCATATGGAGAATGGATCATAACCATAACCTTTTAGATGATTGTAGTGAAATTGTCTTTCCTTGGATCAGCCACTATAAATATTAAAAGAATCTCCACCTTAACTGGACCACAATTAAGTTTTAGTTAAATAAAGCTTAAGTAAAGCAATCACCTTGTTCGTCTTTTATTACCTGATAAGTCATGCTGCTCGTTTCAAGAAAAATGTTGCCCATGTGTCATCTATTGTTGCAAGTGAAATTGTTTTTTCCAACTTATCCAAGTGATATAAAAAGTTCAATATAGAGAGTTCAAAAATGACATTAACAATTTTAATGATGGAACTTGATAGCGACCAAGGAGAAAATATCCTTTTTTCTTCAGAGAAAAAAAAACAATCAAACATTTGCTTTTGATTCGAATCGAAGTCTTTCAACAGAAAACTTGTCGTAGCGAATTGGTGAGCGTGTTGTTCCAGCAAGACATGATTAATAAGACTGTTTCTTCTAGATTACTTAAGGTATGTGATCTTGTACCAAAGTTCATTTACTTTAACAAATATCTGTCTTTATGTAACAAAATAAATCAGATAATTGAATTAATTTCGATTTTGTTTTTTACCTCATTGTTAGATGCAATTTAAGTTTGGATACATGGATAAGATAATTACAAAATAAACAACTGCTAATCTCTTCAAACTATCAGTTTCTTTAATTAAATTATTCGAATGATTCGTAATTATTATTTAATATTAACTTGCTCGGTCTGCTGGGGCGGTAGAATAGACCGACTGCTTCTTTGCAGAGGGGTAACCCTCTGTTGGTGAGTACCACTTCATTGCCATTGCTCCCAGGTCCACTCTGACCCGGAGTGATAGCATCTGATACGGTCCTATCTACGGGTCAAATAGAACTAAACTGTGTACTTATGCTAAACTGAATCGTTTGAAATAGAACTTTTTTGACATTTAACTGAACTGTTTTGACGTTTAACTGTTTGTAAACAAAAGTATATCTATACTAGACTGAATTGTTTGAAATCTAATTCGACGTTAAATGACCCGAAGGAGGTTGATATACCGTAAAACACAACAACCAAAAAAAAAACCAACCAACCAACCTTATCTACAGTTAACGTATTTTATCTTGTTTTTTGTTCATACATGTATTTACCCAACACTTTCCACATGAGTAGGGTGTGACTCAGGGTGAATATTTTAAACGGAGTTTGACAGGTTTGAGATCAGAGTTTTCCTTCTCTTAGACTAGTTGCCATATCAAGGTTAAAGATCCGAGTCTGCCTTACTGTTTACCCATAGCTGGAGGGAGAATAGTTGGATGTAAACCTTTCCCAAAGCTTTTTTTACTATGTGAAATGCAAACAGCCTCAGCCACGATTTGAACCCAGATCGTCGTGTTCATTTCCTTTGATGATAACAATTAGACCACAAGCGCCTCCATTTTGTTCATATCGTGATTTACTAAACTTACTTCTGGGACAAATCTCACAGTTTTGTGTCGTACCCAGTGAGGATCAAACTCATGATACCAGCGATTTGGTCTATAAGATGAATTACTTCTGGCCTCTGCGTTGATATTTCTTGAACCTTTGTCAAGTACCAGGTTTGGATCGAACTCATAACTGTAATAATAGTTTCCGTGACTAGATTACTAACTACAACTTCACGCTATGGTATCATGGTTTTCATTAAGTTTTGAAAGATAATTACTTATGATCATTTGTTGGACATTTCATTAGAAAGATAATCAGTTATAATCATATATAGGACATTAGATAATCTTTTTTATAACATTTTTGTATGAGAAAAAGTATCAATATTTACTCGGTTATGCCAGACTCTACAAAAGTCAAGGCATTTGATAATCCGTCGTCGTCACTATAAAAAAGAAGCATTATCGAAAGTTCCGGAACTCAGAATTGTCATGAATCCATAAATTATTCTGTCAAACGTTTTTAGCTTTGTCAGTGAAATAGACAGGAAAAAAACACTGGACAAAACTGCATGATAAGCTAAAAACTAGCCAATCATAAATTAGTGATCAGTAACACACACACACACACACACGTTTTTGTACGTGTGACTGCACATATTCACAAGTATATATATATAGCTATATATGTATTCACTCAAGCCCTCCACTCGAGTAGGCGATGACACAAGGTCAATTCTTAAATGGGGTTTAACAGATTCAAATTAGGATTTTTCCTTCAACTAGACTGGTTGCCATACCAAGGTTAAAGAGCCCAGTCTGTCTTACTATTTACCCAGTGCTGGAGGGAGAATAGTTGCATTCATACCACTCACAAAGGTATTATAGCTATGTGAAATGGAAACAGCATCGTCCAGGATTTGAACTCAGATCGCTGTATCCATTTCTTACTACAATACCAATTACACCACAAGTGCCCCCATAAATGTGTTTATATGTGTCATTGAAAGTAAATGCATGCGTATATGATTGAGTGGTTTTTGCTATTGTCACTTGGTAGGAAGTCTCCTTTTCCCTGGAGAACTTACTTCGAAGTCCAACCTATTTATATAAATACTCATGCATATGATTATCAGTACACAGACTATTATTCCTAATTTTTTTTTACTTATCAATTTTGAGGGCGAAAATGATAAGAATTCTTCCTGCAGGATTCCATGAGACTAACTTTGAATCAGCTCAGCTGTTCGCTATTGTCAACTATTCTATTCTGATTGAAAAATTGATAAAAATTCTGATTTTTTGTCTATATTATTCCTGTTGATCTGATGACTTTTCTATTTTTTAACTTTAGTTGAACATTTTTAACAAGAAGATTAAAACAAATATATTTACTCTAGATATTGGCTTTCGTCGCTGGTAGAAAATGCAGCGTCGTCGTCCAAAGCATCCTCATCAGTACTACAAAAAGAAAAAAAAAATGAAATATTTAAGAATGTATTATTTGCAAGGATAACATTTTAGTAGATGTATGCGTCAGTGTACATATACACTAGTATAAACGAGGGTGGGTAGAGAAGTTCATTGGCTGAAAAGTTCATATGATGACGTCATATTTACAGCTGATGAATTTCTGAACCAATGGGATCCAAGTACTGCAACTCCGGTGGAAGAAGTGTGTGGATCAGAAGGAGGAATAATATTGAAAAATTAACCGTTTTTGGTCACGTTCCATGAGATCATCAATATCAGCTTATGAACTTTTCTGCCAAACCTTGTATATATATCATCATCATCATCATGTCGCGCTGGTAGCACGGATATCCCTGACCCTCTCTCGCCACTCCTCCCTATCGTTCATCGCTCTAGGCAGGTCCTCAGGACAACATCCCGTTGTATATATATATATATATATATATTGTTTTTTTTTATCTAATCGCATATCAGAGTACATTTGTTTGTTATTTAATGCCAAATCCATCTTCATAGATGAACAGTAGCGGTACTATTTAACCCATAGCTGATGGGATAATGTTCATTCTTTTCAAATCGTATTAGTCTGAAAGTGAATAGAATGGCGCGACTAGAGTTCGTACTCGCTTACTTTGATGTCTCAGTCCAATATGTTAGTCAGTACAAAACAGAAACTCAACCTCCACTATATATACATATATGTGTGTGTGTGTGTGTGTGTGTGTGTGTGTGTGTGTGTGTGTGTGTGTCATTGAATTGTAGAGTTGTTATCACTTGGTAGGTCATCCATTTCTCTCTGTGGATTTTGTAACGAAGTGTTATCTATTTATATGAATACTCATACATTCATATTTCATGATTATTAATACACAGATAATCATTTTCATTCATTTTATATATCAATCAAAAGAGATATTTCTTGGTTACGTCATTCCTGTTGGCGTTCTGAGTTTTCTGTTTTCTTACTCTATTCGAACATCTTTCTAATTATGGATCACGACAAAATAAAGAGAAGACTAAAAAAATATAATTACTTTAGAAATTGGCTTTCGTCGCTGGTAGAAAACCTTGCGTCGTCGTCCAAAGCATCGTCGTCAGTACTACAAAAAGAAAAATATGTAATATGTGAGAATGTATTACTAGCAAGGATAATATTTTAGTAGTATATATGCTTTAGTACACATATATACTTGTATATACGAGGGGGAGATGAAAAGTTCATAGGCTGAAAAGTTCATATGATGACGTCATATTTACTGCTGATGACTTTCGGTTAATGGGATCCAAGCGCTGCAACCCCGATGAAAGAAATGCGTGGATTAGAAGGGGTAATATGTTAAAAATAGATCTTTTTGGTCACATTCCAGGAGATCATTTTGGTTATCCTATGAACGTTTCAGCCACCCGTCATATATATCTTTATCTCAATACGTTGGTTTGGTTTGATTTCTTTGTTTAATGGCATATCAGAGTCCGTTGGTTATTCAATGCCAAAGCCATCCTCATAGATGAACAGTAACGGTATTATTTAGCCCAAAGCTGATGGGATAAAGAAGTTTATACTTTTCATAGCGTATTAGTCTGAAAGTGAATGGAATAGCGTGACTAGAGTTCGTACTCGCTTACTTCGATGTCTCAGTCCAGTACGTTAGTCAGTACACCATGGGAACTTTCATATATATTTTTCATAAGTGATGTACTCCTATGGAACACCCACATATGGCCGGGCAAAAGTAGGACGACCAGCTCGAACATACATTCAGCAGCTATGTGAGGATACGGGATATGGCCCTGAAGACCTACCAGAGGCGATGAACGATAGGGAGAAGTGGAGAGAGAGGGTCAGGGATATCCATGCCTGCGGCACGACATGATGAATGATATATATATATATATATATATATATATATATATATATATATATGTGTGTGTGTGTGTGTGTGCAAGTTGACGTGTGTGTGTCATTGAATTGAAGTGGATTTTGTAACGAAGTATAATCTTATTTATATGAATATTCATAAATTCGTATTTCATGATTATCAATATCCAGACAATAATTTCAATTCATTTTATATATCAATCAAAAGAACCATTTCTTGGTTGTGTCATTTCTGCCGGCTAAATGAATTTTCTGTTTTTTTTTAACTCTACATGAATATCTTTCCAGTAATGTATCACGACAAAATAACGAGAAGACTAAAACAATTATAATTACTTTAGATATTGGCTTTCGTCGCTGGTAGAAAACCTTGCGTCGTCGTTCAAGGCATCGTCAGTACTACAAAAAGAAAAATATCAATTATAATAGAATGTTTTGTTTGGTTTGTGTTGTTTTTTTTTTTAGCAATGATACCCTTTGAGTAAAAAGAATGTCTTTCACAAAAAGTTAAAAATAAAGTACAGTCAGTCTTTAAAGTATAGAGGATTTCTTTATTGCTTTGCCTAAACATCATTTTACCATGCTTTTATTAAATTTTGTCAATTACTTGATTACGTCTTTCTATTTGTGTGGATTCGGGGAAAATATAACACAATTTGAGGACCGTGTTATTCCTAAAATAATCATTAAAGATTTGGTGCACACAATATTCTTTCAACTGAACTATCGAAATTTTTTATTTTTACTTTTCAGCAATGTTTAACGCAAATAAAAAATCCACCGACTTTAATTATATCAAGTCTTCTTCATGAAAAGACATATATTTAAATTTTGAAATTGACCAAACCTTTGAAAAACTAATTCATATTCTCCATTTGTTAGTTTCAATAATTATATTGGACATAATAAAAACTCAAAAGAGTGAAATAATAATAATGATAATTGTTGACTTTGCTGTCCCAGCTGACCACAGAATAAAACTGAAAGAATGTGAAAAGAAGCATAAGTACCTCGACCTTTGCTAGGGAATTGAAAAAACTATGGAACATGCTGGTGACAATTATACCAATTGTAATTGGTGCGTTTGGAACAGTAACTAAAGGATTACTAAAGGGACTGGAGGACTTGGAACTTGGAACTACTACATTATTGAGAGCGGCCAGAATACTGAGAAGAGTCCCGGAGACTTGAGGAGACTTGCTGTCGCCCAGATTCCAGTGAAAAACTATCAGCTAACGCTGACGTGAAAACTCAAATGAGTACATAATAATAATAATAATAATAATAATTAAAAGTCGGAGTAAAAGTCAAGACAATGAAAGTCGAATGGAATGTAGGCAGTTTCAGAGCAGAGATTATTAAAATGTCTGACCATTTGAAGAAATTTGGATTTAAACAGCTCAATTGATATATGAATGCCCCGTTTTTATTTTAGTTTTTGCAATTATAAGTCTTATAAAAAATAATTTATGTCATTCATAAGAAGTGGTAGAACATTGTTCTATACAAGCATAAAAATTCATCAAAACTAAAGTGAAATTATGATAAAGGAAAAACATCTTCTGTATTGCATTATTTGTTCTAATAAAAGTAAATCAGATATTTCAAATTTGAATTTTAATCAAGAATTCTATATTTACCTTTCATCATAAAAGTCGTCAGTATTATCGAAATCATTGTCCTGGGTCCTAAAAAAAGCAAACAGATTAAATAAATAGGTTATAAAATTTTAAAAATCGAATAAATTCGAAAACATTTTGTTATGGTACCTTCTTACATGGTAATGGACTATTCCGCCTCAATATAAACCGACTCTAGTTGACACCCGAGATGATAACCTCTAAGCTATGGGCACCTCGCATAGTGTAATGGTTAGCAAGCTTGACTAGCAAGCGTGAGTTCGAGTCTCAGTGGGTGCTCCATTCATTCGGCCTTATGCCATGTGGAAGCAAAGATCTAGGTACGATAACTTCTAAGCTGTCTGGCAGTACCGGAAGGACATTACTAACTGTTGTATAACATCTGTATATTGTTCTGTTATTGTAACATTTGTTTCAACCAACTTCCCTTGTCTGCGTGGTTTCATTTTGACCCCTAAACATCACAACACATTTCTAATTACAATATAGGTGGGTTGGTTGGTTGTGTTTTATGGCATATCAACTCTCGTAAGTTATCTAATGCCACTTCCTATTCATACATTATATATGTATGCGTGTGTCTATGTGACTCTTCCCGTTTATACATTATATATATATATATATATATATATATATATATATATATATATATATATATATATATATGTGTGTGTATGTGATTTGCAAACGAATGAAGGCAACATTTCTAATCTAGCTAGAGCTCATTTGTTTGTACACAGTTAAATGGTTCCAAGTATTGTTATCCAACCCAAATAATTTTATTTAATATTAATCACACAATTAAATGGTCTCAAGCATTGCTGTTATGCAATAATAGTTCTATTTGCGCATAGTTAAATGGTTTCAAGTATCGCAAATGATTAAATAGTTCTATTTGACCCATAGATGTGACCCTAACAAGTAGTAGCATTCTGCGTCAGAGTGGACCTAAGAGTAATAGTAATAAAGGAGTACTCCACATTCCCCGAAGATCCAGAACTGGTGCTTAACCATCAGATGGTCTAGTCTCATATCCATGTCAATTGTTAGAGGGGGTCTTAAACCTCAGCAGATGTCCACCCTGTGTATTCAACAGCTAAAGCCGACTGGGATAGACGAAGTAATTTTTGTTTAATTAAAGAAATAAAAGCATATGTGGGAACCAAATCACATGAATATATCCATTTAGTTGTTAGTAATTTGGATGATTAATGTCAACAATAATCCACAATAATAAAACTAACTTAAATCTGGAGAAAATAGGCAGTTAATTAAACAAATACGACAAAGAATTTTGTAAAAGGCTTTAAAGTTTTTGTGTTGCTCCTTTTGAGCTACTTTAAAACAAACGTCAGACAAGGCGAATAATGCCGCCAAACAGTATTGACCTTGTGTATGAAATAGTTGAGTAGTTTCGACTCATACCGAAGGCCGATATTTGAAGCCAAATAAAAGTCAAGATATAGAATGCTAGATTTACAAAGCAGACTATACTCTCTTATTTGGAACATTAGCAAAACACAATATTTCTATTTCTATTTGTTTTGTGTCGAAAATATGGGGCAATAGAAAAGAAAAGATTTTAAGAAGGTTGAAATTATGCAGATCATGATGATTCTTTGGTCTGCGATGATACTGAGAAGGTTGCTGAAGATTTGAGGAGACTTGGCGTTACTCAGTCTTTAATTATGGCCATCAGTCAACTGATGTGAATCACTGCTTAGTGACCGAGAGAAGTGTGTATTTCCCACCGTTTGGCCTTAGTAAAAGTCAGAATTTCGAAAGCCGAATTTCTAGGCAAGCAGACATCCATAACAACTCGAATATTGCGTTATACTTAGCGAAACTAATTAAATATCTGGCTACACACTGGGGTGCGATTGATAGTCAGCAATTCTTCTGGGTCAATTCTTTAGTGTAGCATGTTCAATCATTACTGACGTCCAACGATTGTAGCCTAATCCAATATTAAACCAAACCCCGTTAACATCACAAGAAAAAAAAAAACACAAGAATTACCTCCTTTGATCTTTCCTGCCATGTGTAAGTTTTGGTTAAGATTTCAATTTTGTTTTCTTGTTAATAAAAGAAAGACAATGTACAATTTTCCTACATGGTTTCAAAATCAGAAAGCTTGACTTAGAAAAATAAATATTCACTTTAAATTCAATTGTGAGATAGCATAACAGTTTACAAAAAGAAAAGCTGCGGACGCTTGAAAAGGCACGAATCATCTTTTACATACATATCGTCTCATAAACAGGCATCTTGATAAAAGATCTCTCATAACTAGCATGACACAATGGTTGAAAGAAGAGTGAGAGTGAGCGAGTATTTTGGCAAAATAGTTTGTCATAATGATCTTGCCTGCACAGAAAGAACTAGTAAATAAATTGTTACCTTCATAATCAACCTTGACGAGCCAATAAAGACAGAAAGCAGTAAAAGATTAAAACAGTAAATGTCATCTCTGTGTTGGAGATGAGACAGTAAAGCCTATAATCAGTGAATGTTGGAAACTAATACAGAAAGAATAGAAACAGTGATATACTGGGAATTGTGCTAACGAGTTGGGCTCGGTCATTTAGATAAATAGTATCAACATAAATCAGAGACTGTCTCAGAAAATAAAAGTCATAAAATACTCTGGGGTTTCGATATCCAGACAGACCATTACTTTCAAGCAAGAAGACAGTGGCTGATAGTGTCGATTAAAGAAATATCTTGGGCATGCCAGATATGGCTATGCTAGGGAACAACTCGAAAGAGGGATAAATCGGAAAAGTTACAGATTTTTGCTTGGAGGTATTGAAAGGTTCGGAATATAAAAGTTAGGATCGTGTCCATAATAATAGTATCATTTGGATCCATATCAAAACACTAGAATACGGATTAAACGAAGTTTTTAAGAATATTGAGAATAAGCAGATCATAGTGATGCTAAGGTCTGCGATGATCCTGAGAAGGTTGGATGATTTGAGGAGACTTACTCTCCCTCAGTCTTTAGTAATGGCCACCAAACATCTGATGTGAATATATAAAAGCAATAATCCAAATAATAATCATGTTTGCAAGTGCGTGCGTGTTTAAATGTATCTATTACAACTGTAAATGTTCGTTCCAGGAATCCATTTTGTTTTATCTTTATCTCGACTTGTCAACAGGTTTGAAAGTAAAAAAAAAAAGGAAATAAATAAAAGAAAAGAAAAAGAAAAAAGAAAAAAAAAGGAAAAAGAAAAGAAAACATGGACTAGATTAACAAAGTTTTTGCTGTTCATTTTTGTGCTGGCTAAAAACAGCTTAAAAAGGAATTTCCATGATTCAACAGGATCAAAATTTCAAATATTAGAAATTTTGGTTGAATATTCTAAAACTAATTTTCTTGAATTTAATTCTTATAAAGTGGAGATAACAAGGGCAAACGGTCAAAATTGGTAAAGTATTATTTCAACCCGTCCAGACAAGAAAGAAAGAAAGAAAGAAAAAACCGAAAATGCATAAGTCATATCAAGAGTCCTTTTTTTTTTTTTTTTTTTTAAAAACCAGTATTGTGCCTTACCGAGCGAGTTGTGATGCTTGTAGTAAAAGTAATAAAATGGGTAGAATGGTGGTTAGACAGGTCCAATGACCCATCTTGAGTTTGTGTTGGGTGATGCTGGTCGTTGAAGTTTCGTTGTTGAATAAAACTCTTGGTTATCAGGTGTAAAGTTTCTAAATGTTTGGACTCACCACTGAAATGGAGATCACACGGCTCTTATAAAGGCTGGCGATTGACGAAACAAAATCGATAGAAGGTCAAACGAAGCGTCATTGGCTGGTTAAAAGTCACGGCAATTTGACATTGGGTAATCAGTCGTGAATCCAATATTGAAGGCAGTGGATCAACTGCCCACATTCCAATCGACTCCAGATTCATTTTTGTAATAAACAAGTAATTTGATCTTGATTATTGTTAAAACCAGAACAACAGCTGTAAAAAGATTTTCGATTCAGACGCTTCTGTTTCCTGAAAATGTTTCAACAGTCATTGAACCAATGAATGTACCAATGATCTGCTTAGATCGACTGCAATTTCAGAGCTAAATTTCCGATGAAATCGAAACATCTAATTTTTTTAGTTGAACCCTGTTTAAGTTGAGCTTTAAACTAACAGACTTGATAAAATCAATCTAAAAATTAGCCGTTATCAAACAATCGATTTAACCCTGTATTTCTTTTTTGCCTTTTTGTCAATCTGTCCATTAGTCTGTCTGTTAGTCCGCTTCTCTTTCTTAGTGAAATTCCTCGATCCCTAATTAAATTAATTTAATTCATTACCCAGAAAATGACACCACTTCATCAAATCAGTCGAAATTATCTGCCATTGAAAATGGACGGGTTTTGGTCTTCCCTCAAAATAATGATATATGACGAGGTCCTACAACAGTTAAAGTCGCTTATGGTTTCTGTGAACTTTGAAACTGGATATTTTATTCCGCAATTAATTCAAAGTAATTTCCAAGAATAAAAATAGATATAATTAAAAGAAAATTTATTCACCTTTTTAAAAAAGTTATTCAATTCTTAAAATGGTAAGTAACTTTTTTTGCCACACTGTATTTCAATTCAACAAACAAGAAGAAATTTTGATTCTTATAACTTGATCAATCCTGGCACTTGTTCACTTTAATAAAGTACATTCAGAAGTACTCTAAAACTAATTATCAATGCACAACAGAACCCATGGAGTTCTGACTGGATGCCAAGAACAAGTACTACGCTATGATCCCTAACAAAATAGAGATTAAGGTAGTTTGCCTTGAAAAAGCTGAAATATCATCATAGTCTATTATATATATATATATATATATATATGAAATAGACTAAGAATATATATATGTATATATATATATATATATATATATATATATTAAATAGACTAAGATGATATATATATATTTGATTGGAAATTTTTTGTCTACATATTTTTTGTTAATCCTTTCGAATTGCCGTATTGATCTTATGATATTCGGTGGGAATTGGTTGATAAACCTTCCATAATTAGTTATTTCCAAAGTACTTTCTGCCCAACTTTGGGCCATTATCAGGGGAGGTTGTATTACAAAAGTGATATAACTTTTGTATGTACATTACTACTTTGTAAGAATGAGCATTTGTACTGTTGTATCGTGTAGCGTTTATTTTTCAAATTTGTTTCTATGAATAGCGTCAGTAGCTAAAGACATTTAGCACTGGTTTCAAAATTAATTCTATTAAGTTTGGGTTGTATGTTCCTGATATGTAGTGCCTCGAGAATCTGTAGTTTTTGCTTGTTATTTTGATATTCTAATATAGTTGTGTTTTCGGTAAGAATTTTCCATAATATTGTTGTTAGGCATGAATGCTTTTTTAAATCCTGAGCTATTGAACTTGTATCAGATAGGGGCATCGTAAGTCTTCTCGATATGGTTGTTAAGGTTAAACAGACATATATATTGTTGTTTTCAGAGATACAATCTCATAAAGACATTTGAATTGATATATAATGTTGGCTTTTTGCAAAACTCCAATTGAGGGAGAGGAATTATTTTTAATGACTAAGTTGAAGGTTTTAAATTTATTATAGTATATTATAAATTCTATCTTTTATTAGGATCAGTGGGGAGCATGTTTCTATGAATCAATGTTTTTAATATTTTTTCATCTAATTTATAATCGTAGTGCATTTGGTTGCGGTAAAAAGTTTGATAAATGTTTGTTGACTGGGTGGAGTAGTACAGTGTTTATTTTTGTTGGTTAACATTTAAACCTAAGGGAAAATTTGTATAAGAAAAAGTTGGCCGTTTAATTGGTGAATCAGCGTTTGTTGTTTTAAATTACGTCATTTGACTTATTAGGAATATTGTATAGAATTTATGTTACAATTGTTTATCGAGAAAGATTTCGAGTCACAAGGAAGAAAAAGAAAAACAAAGAAAAACAAAAAGAAAAATCGAAAGCATAAACATTTATGATAATTGTGAAAATATTAACTTATGATGGAATGTGTTGTAGCTATTTAAAATGGATTTGCTCAAGTAAGGAAAAATATTATAAAATCCAGGACGAGTATTTAGGGAATTAAAGAATGAGATAGCAGCGGCTTCGAAAATTTGTCTTTGACTTTTATTATGAATGCAAATGAGAATCTTAGCTGAATTAAAGTCGAAGTTGTTATTAGATTGGGAAATGTGTAGGAATAATGCATTGTTTGAGTTGTCAATTCTTATGTCTCTTTTCTTTTCTTTCAAGCGGACTTGAAGGTTCCGAGATGTTTCACCGATGTATTTAAGTTTACAATCCTTACAAGGGATACAATAAACACCGGCGTCTGAAAATATGTTACTTTGCGGGCTAGATTGTACTAATTCGCGGATTGTTTTAGAAGGTAAAGAAGTAGTTTTGATATTGAGTTTATTTAAGTTGTTTGTTGTACAGTCAGAGGAAGAATTGTTTGGCAAAGTTATGTATCTATGGGGGAACTAGTTTTATCAGATATTGAGTAGGCATTAGTTTGAGTTTGATTTTTATTGTGGATTTTGAGGGCTTTAGATTTAGCAAAATGTATAAAGGATTTGGGGTACTGAAAGTTAAGGAAGGGGTTTTCTATGTGGATGAATTCATCATTTAAATATTTCGAGGATCAAATACGTAGAGCTCTGAGGTAAAAATCTATGATGATACCTCTTTTAATCCACAATAAAAATCAAACTCAAACTAATGTTAATACATTCTATTGAATAAAAGCAAAAGATTATTTTCATTTTCAAGCATGATTTAATTTTGTTTCACTATCGTTCGACAAGAAACCTTCTGTACAGAACCCCTTCCGACATTCATAGTACCTTCTTCATAAAAGCACAAATCTAAAAAAACAAAAAAAACAAACAAACAAAAACAAAAAAAAAAAAAACTAAAACGAAAAACAAAAACAAAACAAAACAATAAAAAACAAATTAAGAATAAGTATTTTACCTTTATTAAAATTAAAAGCATAATATGCTGAAATTTTGGTTCCCTTTTCATATTTGATTATATAATCGATAAAGATGTGTTTCAATTTTGACAAAATTAAAAGAAAACATACACCCCTTTATGACAATTTCTACTATAAAATCAAAAGTGATCTTTTAAAATGAATTTATTTCAGACTAAACACTCCTTATATCATCTAGCCACAAAGATAGAACGAACTTTTTCGACAATTGAATAGTATGTAACCATAAAATGTTTCTTAATTCATTCCTATTAATATGATAAAATAATATAAAAAAGCGGGTGAATTAAAATATGATTTTAAAAATGTAATCTGGATAACAGTGTATTCATGCAATCAGAAGACAGAATAAACAGATAATCTTAACTGGAGTTCTTGACTTTTTAAAAGATATATTAATAATTTGTGAATTATATATATATATATATATATATATATATATATATATATATATATATATATATATATATATATATATATATATATATAATGTATATATTCAAAAAGAAATTTTTTAAAAAGATATATATATTCTTTGAAATAATCTAAAAGAGCGAAAATGACTCCGGGACAAATTGTTGGTTTGGTTTGGTTTTCAATATTTAATGGCATATCAACATCTGTGGGTTATTTAATGCCCGAACCATTCTTTTATAAGAACAATAGTGGTACTTTTTTTTTTTTTTTTTTTTTTTTTTACCTCTGGTGGGGGTGGTGTAAGGGGGTTCATGACCTTTTCATGGGAATTTTTTTCGAAAGTGAACGTAATTGTGCAACTGGAATTCGAACTCACTACGATGCGGCAGTCCAGCACGTTAACCGCTATGCCACTGTGATTCCCTCACTAATCATTTATTGATAATAATGATACAGCAGAGGGTCACCAATGAAATTTGAACTTTCTAAACTATCGAGAAGTCGGCCGCCGGTTCTAGTCGAATGTTTAATTTGGTTTGTTTTCTTTTGTTTAATGGCATATAAAGCTTTTTGTGTTATTTAATGCAAACTCCACCTTTGTAGAAGGTCCGTAGAGATATTATTTAACCCATAGCTGGGGGTTAAGAGGGTTCATACCTTTCCCAAGAATATTTGTCCAAAAGTGAACGTAATAGCGCAACCGGAGTTCGAACTCGCTTACTACGATGAGGCAGCCCAGCCACTACGTCATGAGATTCCTTTGGATAAATTAAAATAATCACAAGCTGTATTTTTCTCTCTGTTTGCTTTGAGAGAAGCCTTTTTCAGATTTGTTAACGAAGTAAGATAAATTTTATCATTATCTATTACTACTTGTAATTATCTCAGGATAATGCAGTTTCGGAAAGAAGTTTCAATAAATAGTAGTATCGATTTTCTAGACGGAACGGCATCATTCCGACGTAACACGAAACGAGTTCGAAAAGATCTCTGTGTAGCAAATACAAAAATTTTTGCACTAGCCGTGTGCATGAGTCTCGATTCGTGCACAGTCTCCACCATAAAACGATATTGTGCCACATTCTAACTGCAATTTTCAACTGCAAACTTACGGTGTACATCGGTCCAGACCATGATCGTAACAGATTGTACTGGTGAAAAAAAAGAAAAAAAAAAAGAAAAAAAAAAGGATTAGCTACATGGAGCTTCTATTACTATTTGCCAAAGTTCCTTTGCACTACACAGTTGACAATTTAATTCAAACTCTATATTTCCTTCGAGTGAATTCTGTTTTGGTTTGGTTTATTTGTTTGATGGCATATCAACCTCTGTGGGTTATTTAATGCCAAAACAATCCTTGTAGAACATTAATGGCATTTTTTAACCCACACAGCTGAGAGTACAAGAGTGTTCATACTTTTCCCAAGAGTATTAGTCCGGATGTGTACGCAATAACGTGACTGGAGTTCGAACTAGCTTTCTACAATGTCGTAGTCCAGTACGTTATCCATTACGCCACTAGAAACAATTCAAAGAGTTTTAGAAAGAGGTTGGAAGGATTAAAAATTCGTAGAGAAATCGAACCCATCTGCTCAACAACAATATTAAGATCAACAGGAAAAGAGAGGAAAGTACAAGAATAGTGTGGAGATTTGTTGTCATTTGATCCACATCGATAGCTACCGATTATTGCTGGTATGAATGTTCATAAGATAATAATAATAATAATAATAATAATAATAATAATAATAATAATTTGCCAAAGAATTCTAAATTTGACCATACTACCAAATGGTAGATGCACAATCCAAAATCCGACCTGGAAAATGAGACGCACAAAGTTCTCTGGGAATCTAAAATACAAACGGATCACCTAATCTCGACCAAACGAAGAGACCTAGTGATAGCTAAAAAAAAAAAAAAAACCTGCCGAATTGTGAACTTTGCCGTTCCAGCTGATCACAGGGTAAAACTGAAATAAAGTGGAAAGCGATATAAGAAACTAGACCTTGCTAGAGAACTGAAAAAAAAATGGAATATGAAAGTGACGGTGATGACAATTGTAACTGGTACGCTTGGTACAATCATCAAAGGATTAATAATGAGACTGGTGAACTGGGGAATAAGATAACGAGAGGAGACCATTCAAACGACAGCATTATTAAGAACTGCCAGAATACTGAGAAGAGTCTTGGAGACTTGAGTTAATTTGCTTTCTCTCAAACTCCAGTGGAAGACCATCAGCTAACGCTGGCATGAAAAACTCACATATAAAAATACTTTGCCAAAAATAAAAAAGAACTTGAAATCCTGATACGAATGATAAGTGTATTGAGCCAGGACATAGGAATGGAATTTGGCATTAAAAAGTGTGCTATGCTGATAAAGAAAAGTGGGAAAAGAGAAACAATGGAAGGAATACAATTACCAAATCAGGAAAGCATCAGAATGCTTGGAGAGAAGGAAAGTTACTTAGAAATATTGGAAGATGAAAGAAAAAGTAATAAAAGAGTACCTCAGAAGAACAAGAAAACTTTTCGAACCTAAACTCTGTAGCAGAAATTCCATCAAAGGAATAAAAAACTTTGGCAGTCCACCTTGTACCATTTGGCAGTCCACCTCGGTACCATTCTTCGAATGGACAAGGAATGAACTCAGACAAAATGACCAAAGAACAAGGAAATTTATGATGATGCACAAGGTCTTACACCCGAGAGATGACATAGACAGACTATATGTGTCAAGAAAAAAAGGAGGAAGAGGGGCATGGGAGATTGCATAGATATATCAATGCAAGGACTCGGGGACAACATTAAACAAAGCAAAGAAAGACTAATTACAACAGCAAGTAACACAATTGACAACATAGATACAAATAGAAAAACAACAAAAAACTACAAAGCAGAAATAGGAAGAAAAACAACTGTATGGATACTTCAAGCGACAAACTGCGTAAATTGCACACGAGAAGACCTGACTATGGCTAAACTATGGCTAAAAAAGGGAAACCGCGAGGGAGAAAACAATACCATTACAAATTATAATTAAGCAAAAATCGATAATACTCAACAGAATGACAAGTGCAGGTTATGTGGAGACGGAAATGAAATAATAAGCAAATGCAGCAAAACTGGCTCATAAAGAGTAAAAGACTAAACATGACTGGGTGGGGAAAGTTCTCCACTGGGAATTATTCAAGAGAATCCGTTCTAGAAAATTAGACGCTTAAAATTCGCTGGGATTTTGAAGTACAAACCGTTAACCGAAACCCAACCAGAAGACCAGACCTAGTGTTAATTAACAAGAAAAAAACTTGTAATGTATTTTGCCGTTCTGGTGGACGACAGAGAGAAAAATGAAAGAAAACAACTAGATAGACAAATATTTCGACTTTGCCAGTGAACTAAAAAAAAAAAAACTGTGGAAAATGAGGGTGGTGGTGATACAAATTGTAGTTGGTGAAATGGGAAATATGAGGAAGAATCGAGGCCTTACAGACTACAGAAGTGTTAAAATCGGCTAGAATACCCAAAAGAGTAATGAAAACCTGAGCAGACTTGGTGTTACTCAGACTCCACTGAGAGACCAGTAATTAGAGCTGGTGTAAAAAAAAAAAAAGAATAAAATAATTTATGAAATTTAGACTTTCAATTTTTAAATTAATTTTGATTCTTTATCAAAAGTATATTTGAAGAATGTAGGAAATGTGTTTGACTCCCCTATATATATATATATATGTATTAATTTGTAAGGGTATCGGAACCTTATTGATATTTTCTTCATTAAGGTCACGTTCTCTTTCGAACATAGCACAATTCATTAAAAAATTCAAAATCCTTTGCGTAGGAAGAATCACTTTTGTGTTATATAACACAGAAACAGAATGAATTTATCGCTTGTCAGTAGATATTCCAAACTGATTTTTCCCATTGCTTTTCCTTATCTCCTACGCAGATGATAATCAATTTTAATCGATGAAATCAATTGAGGTCAACTGTTGCTAATGGCAGCTGGTGCCGGAAAAATTGCCCTCTGCACACGATGACCACCGGCTACAATTGAATAATCTGTCTATAACAATGACCTTTTCCACAACAATGACCTTTTCAACCAGTTCTCGAACATGTTTTTCAAAATTCAATAATGATTCAAATCACGCTGAGAGAATGTTCAGTTTTTCTACGCACCGAATGATTGACGAAAATGTGACGAAAGACTTATTACATTTTTTTATCTTAATGACGTAACAACTTTTGCGGGTTATCTAACGTTAAACTCATTCTGGGCACTTTTATTGAGAGTACACACATAAAACTCTAGTCCCCTTCAAAGTAATCTCCTCCGGCTGCAATGCACTTGTTGGACCGTCCCAACAACTTCTGGAAGGTCCCATGGAAGTCTTCTTGTGTGAGCGTGTCAATGACCTTCGTCATAGCTTCTTTCATCTCCTCAATTGTCTCATAACGACAGCCTCTGAGCTTAGGGAATAACCAAAAGTCACAGGGAGCAAGGTCCGGACTATAGGGACGGTGTGGAACTGTGTTGATGCCCATCTTGGTCAAATAGTCTGTGACAAGGATAGAGTTGTGGACTGGTGCATTGTCCTGGTGGAAATGCCACTGACCCGATTTGAAGAGTGCTGGCCTCTTCTGACGGAATCTCTTCCTGAACTCCCTTAAACCTCAATATAGTAACCCTAACCCTAATCCTTTGGCCAATCAACTCTGGTGTATTGACTTCCTTAGTCCTCCCACACCTCTCATCATCCCTCACAGACTCCCTGCCTTCCTTGAATCTCTTATGCCACTCAAAAACTCATGCTCGATTCATGCAAGATGGTCGAAAAGCAGTCTGAAGCATTCCATACGTTTCTGTGGCATTTTTTCCAAGTTTAAAACACAATTTTATTGCATACCGTTCTTCTAAAGTGTCCTGACGTCCTGATTGCATTTTTGAAATTCCCCAGTTGTGACAATCTGGCTTTAGTAGGGTGTATTCCAATTGCTGCTGTAGCTGTTCATTTGAACCTGGAATCATAAACGTTGGTCAGTCATCTCATAAGATGTATAGCAATGACATACTGAATTTTCAAGAGTCTATGACAATTCTAAATGCCCGTATAAAAAAGTCTGGAAACTTATTGAATGCACCACGTATCATGAAATGCTTGAAGGCTAACGATCGCATGTGATTTTATAAATGGATAGATAACTAGATTTTGTTATTCTTTTTATGGTAACTACAACTGGAGTATTATAAACTACGGGGCAACAACCTGACAGGGTTCCATCTCTCTGGTAAATTGATACACGTGACCTAGCACTCCGGCACCTGGTAAGCAAAGTCCTGTCGGGAACCAGAAACGTCACTCACCCGAGGCGTAAGTAGGGTAGGGGTGGTCTGTAAACCCTTGCATGAAATATCACGTGATTTGGGGATTTATCGTCTAGCGGCTGGGTGTGAACACACGTGACAAGTTTCTTTGCATCTAATAACGAAGAAAGCTGTCACACGAGTTCATTGTTTCTTGTTTTTTTTTTCTCCCTGCTTTCCTGGCCTCGGCAACGCAAACAGATAGAATCAAACAACAGAAGATCTTAACACTAAGAAATCGAATAGTGTGTTGAGTACTTTTTACTCTCCATCAGATAAGGTAGCATTAGCGACCGTCGCTGACCATCCTACAGACATTCGTTGGGAGTTACGGATATATCCATAGACATCCGTTCAGGAAACAACATAACAGTTATTCATTTGGATCCTGTGACTACGTTACAGAGGTAATTTTGGCACCGTGACCGTTACATACGTCGTTTTAATGTCTACATTACACGCCTTCCAAATCAACAAATCCCAAAGCCGTAATAGCAATAGCGCTGGCCTTCGGCCTCCAACTAAGTGAGTTCGAGCTCCAGTCACGTTTTTCCTTTTTGGACTAATAAACTTAGGAAAGGCACTGAACTCCACTTATCCTCCCAGCTATGGATTAAAAAGAATCACCGCTGTTTTTCTACAATGATTGCGTTGAAATTTAAAAAAAACCCATGAAGGTTGATATGCCATTAAACAAAGAAACCAAATGCAAAGTTGGTTACAAATATAAATTCACGTTGAAAAAAAGAAAAATCAGAAAATCAGTTAAAATTTTGAATTTAGCGCCCGTTACGTTTGGGCTCACAAAACAAAAATAAATCAGTGAAATATGAATTGCTAAGAACTGATTTTGAAATATCAATATGATTGCTGATAGCACGCGTATACATTGTCGGGGATAGGTCACATAACAAGTAAATAGATTAACGAGCCAATTACAATTCAGTTCTTTCTTGCTTTTAGAACCTAGTTGAGTCAATCACCAGCAATAAGTAAGGGAAATTTTTAAATGGCCACAGGAATGCCTGAAGAGACAAAGAGAGGCAACAAACTCCTCAAGGTTGACAATCTACTTACATATCCATTCCCGTTTCGCTGATACAATTAGCAATCACAGCAGAGATAATTTAACGTAAAAATTTTCAAAATCCTACATAAAGAGACGATTAGTATGTTCGGTTATCACAAATACATACGCATAAATTTTGTCGTTTCTATGGGACATGGATAATAAGAAGGTTTGTTTATTTATTCGCGGTGTTGTTTGTGGTTGTTTGTGTATTGTTTGTTCTATTGGAGATGATTATGAGTTTCGTATCTGACTCCTTTTTCTTCTTCTTAACCATTAACTTTTCTTTTTTGTCTGTGGAAGGCTGCAAGAGGATTAAGAATGAAAGGAAAAAGACGAGAATAACTTTTATACTCAAAATTTTATTTTGGGGTTCACGACTAATCTATGGTGTGGGACATTTTCCTGAACCAGTAGAAGTAGTCGCATTTCCCAGACAAGTTGTTGAAATATATTAGTGTAATTTCTGGTGGTTATAAGTTTGAGGTTTATTGTGTGTCTAGTGGATATTTTTAATGAGATATGTTTAGCAGAGGCGGCTACTAACAGGACACACAACTTGCCACTAAGCCCAGAACCTAGCAAGCATGTGTGTTACCCTGCCAGCAGCCGAGAGAAAGGATTCTTTTCCATAGCAGTGGTAACTGCTGAATGAAAGAATTTCTCTTTTAGCGTCAAGAAGTTCATCCCTTAAGGCAAGCGCAGATTTTGCTCCCAGTCAGAGGCCACTAGGGAAATGCCACTTTTGAATTTATTTTTAAAAAAATTCTTTTCTTTTCTAATCCCCACATTTTCTTCTGACTTTGACACATTATCGTGCTGTCTAAAATAGATGGTATTTTCACTTCAATTGTTTGTTCTTATTCATTTTTTTAAAAAGTAATTTTATAGAGAAATGTAAGAAGTAGTTCCCGTGGCGTAATCGCTAACACGCTGGACTGCGATATCGAGATAAGCGAGTTCGAATCATAACGTCCTCTTACGTTCACTTTCGAACGAATACCCCTGCGAAAAGTATGAACTCCTTTATCCTCCCAGCGATGGTCAAATAGCAACACTACAGTTCTTCTACAAGGATGGCTTTGGCAATAAATAACCCATGAAGGTTGCTATGCCTGTGAAAAAGAAAAGAATAATGTAAATATATTAACATATCGACGTTATCTTTTATTATGCTTGGGTTTTTAATGTTCTGATAATTCTGATTCCTGGAAACTGAACGAAATCTCCACACCTTCAAATCGATGACAGAGACCCCTACTCTTTCATAGACCAGTCGACTGAGACTGTAGAATACGCCAACTGCATACCTGCAGAGGGGTAAGGACCCACTAACGAGTGTTCTGGATATGATACTAAACCATATGATGGTGCAACTCCAGTTATGGAGCTTTGGGAAATGTGAAGTACTCCTTCAATGCCATTATTCTCAGGTCAACTCTGACCCAGAGTGGTAGTAACTGTTAAGGTTCCATCTATGGATCAAATAGATATATTTCATAATTTTTCATACTTGAAACCATTTGTGTGCAAACAAATGAGCTCTCGCTTGTTTAAAAATGATCTTACCGACAATCTATTCGTTTACAAACCATACATACATATGTATGTATAAACAAGATTTTAGCATTAAATAAACTCACAAGGGTTAATATGCCATAAAACACCAACCAACCAACTAACCGAGTAACCATCGAACCAACGCTTTCGATCATCACAATTTGATTTTGAATCATAACAATACAAACTGATATGGTAGATTGTTCCAAAGTAAGAACTATCGTCTATTATTATGAGGTGAATGCAGTAACGGATTTACCAACAGACGAAGTAAGCCACTGGCCTTGGATCCATGGTTATCTAGGGGCCAACTGAACGTAATTTGTCGTGCAGCGTGCCAGACTATAACCTTGTTTCACGTGTACACCGGTTATTTCATTATATGATATATTCAAAACAAAACGACTTCTGTACAAAAAGTATAAAGTCCAGTGGTGCCTTCAATAAGTTTCCAGACTTTATTGTACAGGCATTTAAAATTGACGTAGACTCTTGAAAATTCAGTATGTGATTGCTATACATCTTATGAGATGACTGGTCAAGTTTTATGATTTCAGGTTCAAATGAACAGCTACACTTGTCTGTATTGTCAAAGTTTAGTCGCTTTCACAATTCAGGAGGATCACCTTCACCCAGTCATGCTTGCATTTCTATCCTTTCTGTGCTAGTTAGTAGCATTCGTTTATTATGTAGTTGACTATTTTGTTTCTCTACATTCACTATTCTCTTGAATCGTATCTATTTTAGACTTCACATGATTATTGTTCATGACATTATTTTCTGCTGCTATTAATCCGACCAGAAATTGAAAAAATTCTTTGGAAAATTTGAATGGTTTTCGAAAAAATCAGAATCGACCACAACTTCTCAGATTCTGACTATTCCTCGAATCATCGAAGGAGTAAGTGCAAAAAATCTCGAGATAACACAATTGCTTGTAGATTTCTTCAAGGGATTTGATTCCATGCATAGTGGGAAAATAGTGCAAATGCTTGTTGTATATGGTCTCCCCGAAGAAACTGTTACCTCTATAATGATATTCTACAAAGAAACGAAGGCAGTGGTTCGCTTATCTGACGGTGGCACTGATTTCTTTGACATTATCGCTGGAGTCTTGCGAGAAGATTCATTTATACCATATCTATTCATAATCTACCTAGATTACTGTTATATTACACTACTTATGAACATTAATGGGTAAGTCCCATTCCTCATAAATACGTTGGACACTATTGTGAGGGATGTGAAATATGCTAAGAAGTCACCACTAGCAGCGGTTATCTTCTTCACGCCACTGGCGAGTATTGTATTTTGTTAATGTTATAAAGATTTCTATTTTATTTCCAACCTCTATTTTGGTTATTTCTCATTAACTCTTTTGTTAGGTTACAACAATTACGTACTTTTGACGTTCGTAACGTCGATAGACCAAATGAAAGAAAATAGAAAAAAAAGCAAGAAGCAGACAATATCCCGCAGAAACTATCACAGATGCAGACTATACCGATGATCAAGCACTTCTCGCTATTACACCAGCGTAAGCCGAATGTCTGCTGCATAGTCTGAAGCAGGCAGTCGGACGCATTGGCTTCTATTTCAATTCAGACGTTTTTAATAAGTTGGTGCCGTCTCCCCGTTTAATGGTAAGCCTCTGAAACTATTTGACCATTTCGCATACCTCGGTGGCAATTTCTCATCTATTGAAAGCGACATCAGTATACGCGTAGGAAAGACATGGACTGCTATCGACAGGCTAAAGACCATTGGGAAATCTAATATCTCGGAATTCTTCCAAGCTGTAGCTGATTTAGTACTATTGAATGGCTGCACCATCTGGACTTTAACAAAGAGATTGGAGAAAAAGCTAGATAGGAACTACATAAAAATATTGAGAGTTGTTTTGAAAAAAATTCTGCACCCTATAAAGCAGCAGCTGTACGGCCACTTACCTCCCATCTCACCAACCATCTAAGACAAATAAGGCATGGTGAGTATTGCTGAAGAAGGTAGTCCGAGGTACCGTGTGAACTACATCAGGTGTACAGTTGAAATAAGGTGAATCATGTCACGGGTGAATTCATATTGGTCGTGTTTTGCATTGAGGTATGCAGTTGGTCGGTTGTCAGTATTTTCCGATGTATCCCGTTTTTGGTATGAAGAGTGCGTTGAATGTAACTGTCCTATTGAAAGGAGCGTTATAGATCTACTATTTCAAAGATTTGGCAATTTTTTATGTCAATTTTGCTCTTTTTTCTTTTTAAAAAAATTAAAGTGGTTGAATACAGGAATTGTTCGGGTCTAAAGGATATTTTTCGTTTTTTCTTTTTTCTTTTTTGAGTAGTAAGTAACTGTTCTTCTGAGAGGAGTGTTATATATCAAACACTTTCATTTCCTACGTTTTTTTATAGCGTTTTTGCTTTTTTTATCATTGTGGTTGAATATAGGAATTCTTTGGATATGAAGGAATTTTTTGAAAGAAGTGTTATATATCAAGCTTTTTCATCTCCTTGGCGTTTCTTTTCTAATCCCCACATTTTCATCTCCTTGGCGTTTATTATGTTGTTTTTGTTTCTTTTTTTAATCAATGTGTTTGAATATAGGAATTCTCTAAGTATGAAGGATTTTTTCGAGTTGTATGGAACCGACCTTCTGAAAGGAGGGTCATATTTTTAACTCTTTTATTTCTTTAGCGTTTTTATGTCATATTATTATTATTATTATTATTATTATTATTATTATTATTATTACTACTATTATTATTTTACTCCTTGAGATCTTTTATTTAGCTGATGGTTTTTCACTGGAGTTTGAGGGACAGCAAGTCTCCTCAAGTCTCCAGGATTCTTCTCAGTATTCTGGCCCATCTCAACAATGCTGTAATTTGGACATTCTCCATCAGTTTCGTCATTTCCAAGTCCTCCAGTTCTTGCACCAATCCTTTGTTGACTGTACCAAGAGCCCCAATTACAATCTGTATAATTGTCACTTTCATGTTCCGCATTTTTTTAATTCCCTAGAAAGGTCGAGGTACTTATACCTCTTTACACAATTCTTTCAATTTTACTCAGTGGTCTGCTGCGACAACAAAGTTCACAATTCTGTAAGTTCTCTCTTTTTTGTTGATTATTATAACGTCTGGTCGTCTGGCCGAGATTAGGTGATCCGTTTGTATCTTGAAATCCCAGAGAAGTTTGTGCGTCTCATTCTCCAGGACAAATTCGTCGTGCCTAGTCTTTTACTCTTTCTGTGCTAATTTGCTGCATTTACTTATGTTTTGTCTCTATCACCCCATTGCCTAGATCTGCAGTTTTGTTGCATCTTATCTATTCTCGCTTTGATATGGTTGGTCCTTATGGCATTGTTTTGTGCTGTTATTAGAAGAGATTCAGTTTCTCTCTTAAAGTTTCCTTTTCTTAAAAGTTGGTTACTCTCGTTTTTCGTTTTTCTTTGTTTTGTCGAATTCGTTTGCTTGGAGAGTGTTTATTTTCAGTAGTCATCTACTTTTGTCCGGTGATGAAAAAATACTTGTTGGTTCTTTCTTTTTTCACTTTCCTCGTCAGCAGCAACACAAATTCTCTGGTCTTCTTTGAAGTTTTTGCTTTTCTATTCTTTTTCGTTTTGCCTGTTCATTCGAATTTGTATATTTTTTTCCTGCAAGTTACGTCGGGATGTTCGTTTCACATCGGGAGGTCACCATGATGGGGTATGAGAAGGGTTCTTATTTGTGTTTCTGGGGGTTGGTTAATTGTTGGGAAATTTGTATCTGACTCCTTTTCATTGTCTTATGCCATTCACTTGTTATCTTCTTATCTGTGTCGAAGCTGTAAGAGAATTAAGGACGGAAAGAAAAAGACAAGAATACATTTATACTCAAATTTTATTTTGGAGTTTACGACTATTTTGTGGCAAGGAATGTTTTCCTGAAACAGTAGTCTTGTGGGTGTGTTCAGCATACTGCTGCTCGCGGGAGAGACAACTTGTCACTAAGCTCAGGGACTTACCGAGCACGTCCGCTCCCACTAGCAACCGAGAGAAAAGATCTGTCTAGTAGAAGTGGTAAATCCTTACCGAGAGAGAATCTTTTCTTTGGCGCCAGGAAGCCCAACTTTTTAGGCATGTGTCATTTTTACTTCCTGTCAGAAGCCTCCTGGGAAACAGTTACTTTTTTTTTATTTATCTTTTTTATTTATTTCAGTTCCTACAAAGGCCATTAAATAAATAACCTGAACTAGACTTTGTGTGTTGTCACTGGTTTTTTCATTCTGTAGTTCACATTTCTGAACTCCTCTCTTGTCAATTTTAAGAAGGGTCCTGTGCATCTTACCCAGTAGTTTTCTCAGATATATATTTCTTTGGGTGAGTTCCTGCTGCTGAGTTTGAATTCTAGTAGTTTCCTTGTCCTTCTCAGGTATATTTTTCTGATTTTTTCCCCTGATTTCTGTTTGATAATATCATCTTTTAATATTCATGCATATTTGTTGATTTCTTTTTTTCCAAGAAATTTGATACTTTACTGATACTGTAGATTCATTCCTTTTGTTGCTTCACTTTTTCTTTTATTTATCACAATTCTTTTTCAATTGCAAATTTCATCCTTACATCTTAGTTGAAGATTCTGTTTGAATTTGTTTCCAGCTCATTTTTACATTTAGCAAACAGTTTCAAATTATCCATATACATAAAGTGGTTTATTCTTTGATTCATTTTTTTTTATAAATCTATATACGTCTTTCTATTTCTTCTTCTTATTTATCAGCATCACAGCCCTGACAAAAAATTGAGACAATGAATCTTCTTGGAAGATATCTCTTTATATACTGACTTCTGCAATTAATTTCACTCTACAGTTTTTTCAAAGTCCTTGTGATGAAGTTGATTACTTGCTTAGATATTAATATTTTTAAAGCATTCTAGTATCCATGGTCAATGGATGTTGTATGTCTTTCTATCTACACCATGACGAGATTTCTCCTTCTTGTTTTTACCTCTTTTAGTATGGAGACCAGTCAGCTGAGGCTGTAGAATACACCGACTACTTATCTGCAGAAGAGTAAGACCACCCCAACAAGTGTCCTAGATATGAGACTAAACGATCTGATGGTGAGGCTCCAGTCTCTGAGCTTTAGGGGATTGCTGACCTGGAATAGTACTGGTTAGGATACCATCTATTGGTCAACTAGAACTGTTCAATCTTTTACGAGGGATTAATATTATTGAATAAAATTACTTGTATTAAATAGCAATATTTGAAACTATCTAACTGTGCACAAAAAAAATGAGTTCTGGGTCATTTAGAAGGTTTACCTACAAACTATTCGTTTCCCAATCATATACATACATATATATACATATATATATATAATTTACCTACAAACTATTCATTTACAAATTATATACGTAAATATAAATAACTAAGATTTGGCATTAAATAATCCACAGGGGTTGATATGCCATCAAATAAAATAATCAACCTGATCTAACTTACCCTCTTTTAGTATGTGTTTATTAATATACACTTAGTCATTTGCGTTTGTAGTTCCTTTGTGTTGGGCTGGTGCTTATTACCTCTGAATTCCCTGACAGGCGAAGGGCACCCAAGTCTGCTTTGGGGCTCTGGAAGTGCAGGTTTCATATATTTTCTATAAATACTACTTTATTTAAATTAACATGTAGCAGGGTGGGGTGTATGATAGATTCAAGGGTAGCAGGTTGGTGGCATGAGATCCTAGCATCACTCCTGCCTTTGCAGTATCCTTTAATGTCCATTGCTTTAATGCCACCAATATCTTTTTATTAATTGAATAATATCAATTGTTCCTTGCTTCTTCCTGTGTCCTGGTTATGCCATTAAACCATCTGATGGCAAGGCTCCAGTTCTGGAGTTTTGGAGAATGTGGATTACCCCTTCAATGCCATAACTCCCTGGTCCACTCTGACCTTGAGGGGGAGCACTTGATAGGGTTCTATCTATGAGTCAAATAGAACTGTTTGTCAATTTAAACTGTATTCAAACAAATGACTTATGTTCAATTGAATTGTTAGATAAATAACTTTTTGATCATTTAATTGTGTAAACAAATGACTGATGTTTTAATTGAACTGTTGGTGATACATAGTAATCCTTGGAACCATCTAACTGTGTGAAAATAAAACTATGGGTGTGGAGTACTTGAAACTATTTACCTGTATGTAAAATAGAATTATTGGTATTTCATAGTAATACTTGGAACCATTTAACTGTGTGCAAATAAAACTATGAGTGTGGAGTACTTGAAACTATTTACCTGTATGCAAAATAGAATTATTGGTATTACATAGTAATACTTGGAACCATTTGACTGTGTGTAAATGAATGAACAGTGTTCAATAGAATAATTAATGTTAAACAGCAGTACTTGTAACCACTTCATTGTTGGCAAACAAATGATTAACATAGAAAAGAACTATTAGTGTTAGCTAGCAATAATTGAAAACATTAACATTCTAGAAACAATTGCAATACTAGTGTGCAAACAAATTAGTACTAACCCATTTACAAATGAAATTACCTATAAACTATTGACTTACAAATCATATATGTATATCCATTTAAAAGTGTGCAAACAAATGACTGATGTCAAATTGTTACTTTTACATAGCAAAGCTGGAAACCATTTTACTGTGTGCAAAAAAATTAGCTCTTACTCCTTTAAAAATGTTATCTACCAAATGTATTTGTTGTTGGCGACTGTAGTTGAGGGCGACCAGAAGGCTCCTTTTTCAATAGCTACTACACCAAGGTGTATGGAAAGGTGCTACTCCTTTCCCTAGATTGTTCCATTTACCCTTGATCCATACCTTATATTGCTGAGTGTTAAGCAAGGAGGTATCAAGTGCCATTTTTAAAGTCTTTGGTATGACGTGACCTGGGATTGAACCCAGATCTCCCAGGTCATTGGCGAACACTCTATCCACTAGACCAATGTAATAACTAAACATATATTCTTCCAATTTCTCTCTTTTTCACTTTCTCTTTACCATTTTTTTAAAAGAACAAATAATAGTAACACTTTTTGATTTACAAATAAGCATAAAACAGTCTAGCCGACTTGGGCTTTATAATAAGCTGACTGCATCTCTGCAGAGAGGTAAGACTCCTCACCCCTATGAATGTTCTGGATATGACACTAAACCCTTTCATGGTGAGGTTCCAGTCCAGGAGCTTTTGGGAATATGAAAACCCCTTCATTTCCATTACTTCCTGGTCTACTCAGACCCTAAATAGTGGTAACTGTTAGGGCCCTTTCTATGGGTTAAATAGAACTGTTTAATGATTCAACAGTGTTCACACAAATGACTGATATAAAATTGAATTATTAGTGTTAAATAGCAATACTTGAAACTATGAGCAAATAATACTATTTGTGTTTGATAGCAATACTTGAAACCATTCCACAGCATGTAAACTAATGAGCTCTGGTTTGCTTAAAATGTTACCCACAAACAATCTGTTTACAAACCATATATATTTAATATATGTATATGTATTAACAATTTTGCTAATTAGCTTAATGTGTAGAGTGTTTGCCAATTGTCCAGGAGCCTGGGGTTCAATCGCAGGTTGAGTCATACCAAGGATTCAAAAAATGGTACTTAATGGTGCCTTCCTTAACACTAAGCATCATAAGGTATGGCATCAAGGGTAAAGTGGAGCAATCCAGGAAATAAAGTAGTGCTCTTCCCTACACCTCAATGAATAGCTATTGAAAAGGGAGCCTTTGGGTTACCCTTAACTGCAGTTAATATGATACAAAACCCAGCCATCTATCCAATTAAAATGCTAAATTTTGCAAGCACAACATTATAAGGATAAAATAACTTTTTTTTATGAATACATTCTTTTACGAGACAAAATGAGAATAGATTTGTGAACATTTTCTTAAATAATATCTTATTTCTACATAAGAACTTTTTGATTAAATAATTTTTAGAAGCAGAAATAATGTCTTTTTGATGTATATACACAATTTCAAAAGCTTAAGTAATAAAAAATAAATCTATATCTGGTTATAAAGGTTTAGCATCCCCTTCATTTATTTGGTATTATTGTTATATTCATTATTTTTCTATGATCCAGTGAAAGTGAATTGCTGAGAATAATAAGTGTTTTCTAATAAAAATCAGCTGTTGTAACAAATAATGTATTTGAATGATATGCTAGTTTTAGTCGTAACAGATGGATAAATAAAAATGAAAATCATTATTTTAGTCATCCATCCAAAACCAATTGAATAATTTCACTTGGGAATAATGCAGCAATTTAAACCTCACAAAAAAAAATTGTTTTTCTTTCTTTAAAGAAAGGCAGGTTATTTTTGTGTGTACAGTTGTTTATGATCAAACAACCTTTTTCTTTAAAAAGTAAGTGATGTTAAATACCCATCTCCCATACATAAAAAGGAAAAATAAAAGTAGTCCCTTATTTGCTGGTATGAACAGATACATATGGTTTTCTTTCTGTTTTACTGGTATATCAATCATGAAGATTTCTTGGCTACCTTTTAAGCTTCTATACCTCCTTTTCTTTTGTTTTTCTTCCTTAAATATTGCTAAAAAGTGTTTCCAACTGCAGGGAAGAAAATTTAAAGAGAAATAGCTTTGATTATTCAAGCAGTTACAAAAAATATTTGTTTATCAAGAATATTTTGACATATTTCTTTGTATTATTATCTTATGGAGAAAATCAAGTAATTTTTTGTTGATCTTTGATTCAACCTTGTTTCTTGTTGGATAAAATCTTTTTACTGGCATTCAGCAAGGGGAGTCCCAGAGGCATAAGGTTTAAAGTGCTAAACTCAAAGTGAATTTGAGCTCCAGTTATGCTATTATGTTTACTTTTAGACTAATACCATTTGGGAAAGTATGAACACCCTTATTTCCTCAATTGTGGATTTAAATAGTATCATTGCTGTTCTCCTACAAGAATGGTTTTGGCATTAAATAACCAACAATGGTTGATATTCCACTAAACAAAAAACTAAACTAAACCAAACCAAATCAAACCAGAGAGAAAAAGATAATTTTCAATGTGCCCTTTTAAGTGTCTTAAAATGTTTGAATGATCACAAATTTTGAAAGAGGAATTAGAAAAGAATTCTCAGAAACAGTCATCTTTTTTTAAACTACTAGGGTGAGTCAAAAGTTTTGCAATATTTTGGTGTGTTCTTGTTTGTGACGTGTATATCTCACAATTAGAATACCAGCTCATTGTCCCAGTGGGTAGAGTGTTCACTAATGATCTAGGAGACTTGGGTTCAATGCCAGGTTGTGTCATACCAAAGACTTTTAAAATGGTACTTGATACCTCCTTGCTTAACACTCAGCAATATAAGGTACGTATTGAGGGTAAAGTGGAGCAATCCAGGAAAAGGAGTAGCGCCCTCCTGTACACCTTGGTGTAGTAGCTATTGAAAAGAGAGCCTTCTGGTCACCCTTGACTAAGGTCGCCAACTTTTTATATCTCACAACTGAAGCAGTTCAAGCTGTGGAAAGTAGCCACTGTGGTTGGTAGCATCATGGTATTTGGTGCACTGATATATTGTGTATTGCTTCACTCTATTGTGTAATTAAAAAGTCACAGATGTAAATAAGCATCTTAGTCTAACTTGGGAATTTATGCTATACAAGTTTGAACTGAGCCATGACATCATATTTGTTGTGTGGATGGTGAAGGCACACTTGACAGTTCAAGAAATTTTAGGTTGCAAGAACCTTGATGATCAGACAAGGTTAGGTGGATTCTGAAGTTGTGACCAAAACCATACAGGAAAATCTCGCAAGTATCACTTGGACTGTATGTGGCGAGCTCAGCATCTCCCAGAATGTTTCATCACTTTGTTGACCATGGCAAAAGCATTTGGAGATGATGAATTGTGCTTCTTAATTCCAAAATATTGCAAAACTTTTAACTCATCCTAATATTTCAAATGAGAGAAAAAAATAAAGGAAACACAAAAACATTAAAAGAAGTCATGAAACTTGGGTGAAATTTGATATTGATTGTTTTATTAATATTTTTCAGTCAGACAAAATAAATTTCTTTTAAATCCTTCAGAGACAGACAAATTCTGAAAAATACAAATATAATTTATTATAAAAGATAAAAACAATTTGATCTTTTAATAATTTTACTGATTCATAAAAGCAAAAGTAGATTTAATAATCTTTTTGGGAATCGATAAAGCTGGTTATTTTGTATGAATTAAGTTCTTAAAACATAACTGAATCAAAACTTATTTATCCAAGAATAAATCAACAGAAATGGTCAAAAGAGTGTGACAAAAACAGTGTAACAAAAATAATGTGACAGAAACAATAAAGATGACTGAATGGCTAAAATAAAACACTTTATAAAAGCAACAACATATCTAAGAAATTTAGCTGTAAACACAATTCTTTTTAAATATGATATTTTCATCAAATGGTTTATAATCATTTAGGATGAAATTAGAAATATCAAAATAGTTGATAAATTCTTATAAAAATATCACTTCTTAAAAAAAAAATCCGAAAATTGTTGTGCATGTTTTATATTCCTGAAAAAGTTTAAAGAAATGAATATATAATAAATAACGAGATATTTAAATGATCTACTTGCCTTAAGAACATCTATTACATGAACAACTGCAAATCTGAGGGTAGTACATAACAGTCTCAGTTTGCTCAGGACCACACAAAGCAATCACTTCCTTCATTTTGGTAGCTTTCCCTTGGCAACAATAGCATTGATTCTCATACATCATGATGTCCAAGTCCCCAACTGGCTTTTCATTCAACAAAGCAGGCATCGAAACACTATCACCACATTTTCCAGCACAGAAATTAATCTTCACTTTTTCAACTGATCGACAGTTGCTAGTAATATTCTCAAGACTTACAAACTTTGATTTCAATTGACATTGTCCCTCTGAAAAGATATAACATTTATGTTTTCATGTAATTGACACTGTCTCTCTGAAAAGATATAACATTAATATTTTCATTTAATTAGGTCTCATAAAGGGCTCAACTTTTGATTGATTATTTATATTAGAAATAGTTTATGAAAATATTTTATTCATTCTTTTGTGAAGTCCAAAGCTTTATGATTATTTATTTAGGAAAACTAAATTTGGTACAAGATCAAAATTGTTTGGTACTTGTAAGGATTAAACCCATGACATAAGCAAATAGATCAATGAAATGATCTTGCTAACTCTTATTACACAATAAAGACTCATTTAAAGTCTATGATTTTATACATTTGTCACAAAAGTCAACAAAATGTGAGATTAAATTCAGAGACATTTTTAAATGTTTGGGAAAGATAATAAAACATTCTGGATTAGATAAAAATATGAAATTACAAAACTTACGAGATTTCGGTCTGCATACTGGACAACAAGGATCAGATTCAAGATAGAACAATTCTTCATCCTAAAAAGGATAATAAAATTGTTTTTAAAAGTTTAATGATTTAAAAATAACTTTAATAAAGACATCATCTGGAGAAATACAATTTTAATTCCATTAATAATTTTGAAATAACTTAAATATGAATAGATTAAACAACCCTTTCAGATAACTTTTATTTGTTGAAGAAAATGGGAAAAGGAGATTTAGAGACAAACAACATAGATATATCATCATGGTTTTGTCAGTTTAAGCATTGTAAAACAGATTTCAGTGGTAAAGAATATGGTTTCCAGTTTCAAGAACATTTTAATTTTAAATTTCTATATTTTAATGTGCAAAGATTAAACTGAATAAAAATAACAGAATATAAAACACAAAAGTTTGAGGAACAGAGTAAAAAGAAAAAAAAAAGAAAAGAAAGAAAACTACGAATTTTAATCCAACAAGCAAGAATGCCTAGTAAAAAGTTTTTAGTTGTTTTTTTTAGGAAACAAATCTTTGTATATAAAAACAATTTTAGTATAAAACATTGATTACATAGACTTTTTATCAAATATTATAAAATAGCTTTGAAAGAGAAAACAATGACAATATTTTTTACTACTTATAATGAGATTAAAAAGGGATTAAGTTTTTAAAGCCCTAAATTTTAACAGTAAACAAGTATTGAAAATTGTTACTTTGTTTATAAGAATATATAATGTAAATAAAACAAATTTTTGTTCAGTTATTCAAAGTGTAAATAATGAATTTCTTACTCATTGATTATATACATTTTTTTAATGATATAGATTTAAATTGATTCTTTAAAATGAAAAAAAAAATTTATTATATTTTCTCAAGTAAAGTGCCGATGTGAACAATTTTGTTCTTGAAGAAAGTAATATTTGAAAAATCTCAACAAAGACAAAAGAGCTTAGTTCTTCAGACATCTACAAAATAAGAATGAATTTGAAAAAGTTAATTGATGAATGTTTTAAGTGAGATAAACATTATTAACCCTATCCTTTGAACAAGTCCTGGTGGCAACACCCCACAAAACACCAGATGTATGCCTACTTGCCTCCCATCACGAAAACTATACAAGTTAGACGAGCCAGACACACAGGACACTGCTGGAGAAGCAAGGACGAACTCAATAGTGATGTACTCCTATGGACCCCCACATATGGCCAAGCAAAAGCAGGATGACCAGTTCGAACATAAATACAGCAGCTATGTGAGGATATGGGATGTAGCCCTGAATATCTGCTAAAAGCGAAGAATGATAGGGAGAAGTGGTAAGAGAGGGTCAGGGATATCCGTGCTAGTGGCACGACATGATGATGATGATGATATCAGTGATACTTTTATTTTTCCCCACAATATAGCACAGATTTACCATTGTAGACATCATGGTCAAATGGCAAAGGGTGATTTTGTCTCAGGAGGGTTAAAAAGCTGAACATAGATTAAAAAGAGTTCTAATCACATGTTTATTAATATAAGTAATACAAATTGCATGACTGAAACCTTTGTCTTTTTTTATTTGATATAAAAGCTGAAATTAAAGCCTGGGTAGGTATGTGCATGTGTGTGTGTGTGTGTGTGTGTGCATGTGTGTAGAATATACTTACTGCTGAGCATGTTGGGATTTTGCAGATACGAGTACATTTTACTTGACCTCCGATGCATTCACATTTTGAACAGTTGTCACTGGGATCTGTCCAGATTTCATTTGCCTGATATAAAGGGAAAATGTTTTTTTAAACTTCATTCAAAACTCATCAAAACTGCTGATCAATAATCCATAAGAAAATAGTTAATCAAAGAAAGAAAATTTAACTGAACTCTCTGATCTGAAACATTCTGGAAAACCATCTTCAATGAAAGAAGTATTTTTTTTACAAAACTTTGAAGAGTTAACTAAATAGAATGAAAACTGTGAATGCTATAAAATAATTAAAACTCTCTAACCCATAATTATAAGAAAAATTAAAAATATTTGAGTGACATTTGAGATTTGGCTGCAAAGTTTTTTTGACATGATATCTGTTCGTTGTCCAGACACAACTGTTAGAACTTGTATATAATTTTAGGGCCTTTTCCAGAATTACTATTGTTGCATGAGCAATCTCAGTGGTGTCAGGCAGTACCACTTTGTGGACAACTTGAGAGACAGACATATGGAATTGTAGAGAAGAGGATCACGTCGGGGTCACCAATTTATAGCGTTAAAGGGGAATAGTTAATTTCCCTAACACTATATATTTTAGGCAACACAAATGAATAACAAAACTTCTTTTAACAACACAACAAAGTAAGGTTTATTACAGTAGCAGGCGTGAAGGAGTGAGAGTGAGAAAGTGTCTCTTTGCGTCGCTGGTCTGTATGCTGGTCCTTGGTTCGTAGGAAGCGTGTTTAAAGCTAGCAGTGAGCGAAGTGTTCCAAGTGGAATCAGTGCAGTCATGTGTGAGAGATATGTTCCTTCTGCTAGCTCCAGACTCTCTCCGATGTTGTCCGTTCTACAGAAAAGGGACCAGAAAAATAGTTCCTGAGAGAGAGAAGGAATCAATGCGCTCTGCCAGTTGATTGGTCAGTGAGTGACCGATTCTCTTAACAGGGGTGTTGATTCGCGAAAGGAAATAGATCTGTGGCTGCTACAGAATGCTGCTTGTGGTGTAACGATTATTATCTTAGGAAGAAACTTGGCTACTTAAGTTCAAACCCTGAACAGGGTTGTTTGCATTTCACATACTTCTAATATCCTTTGAAAAGGGATGAAATCAATTATTCTACTTATGAGTAAATAATTGGGCAGACTGAGCTCTTTAAAGTTAGTATGGCAACCTGTTTAGGCGAAGGAAAACTCTGAATGCAAACCAGTTGTAGACCAAAAGAGGGATTAGCTTCCTCAGGCTATTCCTGACCAAGACAGTCCACAAAATAGCACCACAACAATGAAACCAAGTTATAGAATAAGTTTCATTATGGAATAATTTATTTAAAAAAGTAAAAAAAAAGAAAGACAAGAATGATAAAGGAAAAAACAACAAAAACCAAAAATAAAAAAATTGAGACATCCATCTATCTGAACTAGATATTTGTGTTTCCTGTTTTGTTGATTCATCATGGTTTATTTATTGTTAGTAAATTCATCATATGCTAAATTTACCACACAATGAATTTACCAAGGATAAATTTGCCATGTGATGAATTTACCAAGGATAAATTTACCACACAATGAATTTACCAAGGATGAATTTACCAATGATTAATTTACTACATGATGAATTTACTGCAATGAATTCTCTTTTTCAGTCAATATTTCCAAGTAATTTTATATCAATTAAACCGTTACCAATTTTCTAAAGTCTTTTTAAACTGAGGTTCTGAAAGTGGTTTTTATACTTTTAATAAATACATAAATAATATAATGATAAATGCTTCTGAAATGTTGATTGCATAGATTTTTTATAAAACATTATAAAATAACTTTGAAAGAGAAAACAATGGCAGTGTGTTTTATGACTTAATGATTAAATAGGGATTAATTTCTAAACGTCCCAAAACTTAACAGATAAATGTAAATAAGTGTTGAGAATTGTTACTATGTAATGAACATACTATTTAAAGTAAAACAAGTTTTTGTTCAGTGATTAAGAATGTAAATATTTTGTTGAACAAATGAAACTAGACACAATAAAGTTCAGTCATTTCAATTTTGGCAATTTAGAAATAAAAAGTGACTTATATATGTAGTATACTTAAATAATTGAAGTGGTTTCTCTTTCTACTAAGTTGTCTCCTCTTGGGTTGGGAATCTTTTTTCACAAGATTTAAAGAAGAACTGGAGAAGCAAAAAAGGTTTTGTCCTTTTTGCTGAGGTAGCAGTCAATAAGTTTTTATGCTTGATAAACACTGGCATATCAAGCATAAAAACTTGTTGACAGCTGTCTCATAACAAGAAAATGACTTGCAGTGTTATTTACAACTGCTGTATGAAAAAAATTTAATTTCAAATGAAAAATGAGTTAATCATCTGTCAAATACACAACAAGCAAGAAAAGAAAAATATTTTTCAAATACAAAGCTTCTTTTTTATAAGGTTCTTGAATGACTAGACACACAGGCACTCACTTTTTTAATTGTTTCTCCAACTTTGCATGTAATTTCACATTGATCCTGCTTGATACACTTGCCATTTGCAGCCCTGAACATACCATCTTTACACTTGCAGCCATATTTGAGACTTTCACAGGCAGTCATATTCACAGGAGATAATCCTTCATTACATTTATATTCACAGTCTGCGTTTTCAGACCATTCTTCAGAAGCATCACATGCTTCAAAAAAAAAAAAAAAAAAGAATGAATATATATATATATATAAAATAAAAATAAAGGATTTAGATGGTTACAGTAATGAAATTTTTATTGGTTAGTTACAAAATGATTCTATCCTGTTTTCAGTATGAACTGAATTTCTCATTACCTTTTTTTATGATACATCCTTTTTAATTCTATCAACCTCTTTACTAGTGTTACATCGAATAAAAATCATTTTGATCCATAATATTCTGAGGATTAATAATCTACAACTTTTTGCTGTTATTTTCTAAGTTTTGCTTTGATATGGCACACATGAGTCAGGTTACTTATGGTACCTGCTGTTGCTTAAATGGTCACCCATCTATATATTGAAATAGCTCACTGTTGCTTAACTTTGGTGATTTAGTAGGAACCTATCTTTTCAGCATGACTAGACCATAAGTCAGGATAATGGAGTTTATTATGTTTTGCTTAGATACAGCATGCAAGACTCAGGTTACTTATAGTACCTGCTGTTGCTTGAGAGGTCACCCATCTATATACTGAAAACACTCATTGCTGCTTAACTTCAGTGATCTAGCAAAAATCAAAGCTTTCAGTATGACTTGACCATAAGTACAACTCATGTTTGTTTGGTTTGATTTCTTTATTTTAATGGTATATCAACCTTTGTGGGTTATACTCTTTTTTGTTAATCAAGTATTGATCATCTATAGTCATACTCAATCATAACCTGTTGATTACCTCCTGTAATTTAACAATTTCAGTTTTACAAGCAAGAAAAGCTATCTTAACCATCAAATTATCTATGTCCACTTACTTCATATCTCTTCATCATTTTTCAGGACATTTTTATATTACACTGACACAATAGATTTAATAGTATTATAACTGTATCAATGGAAATTCTTAAAATATAAAGATATATTATCATTGCATTCTGAAGTTCTGAGAAGTATTCTTGTCATTATACAATTTGGGTAATAATATCTTAATTTTTATTGTTTTTATGTGACCTTTTCAACTTATATTATTTTTTACCTTTGCAGCATTTTGAAGCTTTAAGAAAATGTTCAGTAAATGAAATTTACAAAATACCTTGACTAAAATGAGGATGAAAATATTAGTCTGAAAACTAAAAATAATTTCTTCTTTGATTGAAAAATATCATAATAATAAGTTAAGTTTGTAAAGGGCTCTACATACTGCATGGTTTGTTCAAGGCACAAGACTTGATTTCTGTTTGCTCTTTGCATAGCAGGTTGTTGATTTGGGCTGGAGAAATTTGGAAAGTTCTTTTGCTGATTCCTTTATTGCATACACCTTCACAAGGAGACCAAGCGGACCATGACCCACAATTCACTAAACACAAAAAATAAATAGATAAATAAATGATTCAAGCAGTAATGAATAATGATAATGAAAGATTAACTTAATAACAATAAAGAAATTAGAAAATTTCAAAAATAGTTTCTGAAGTATGAAACATTTTAATTTCAATAAAAATTATATCTAAATAGTCACCAATGGCCTTAAATATATACATTTAATCTTTAAGTTATTGAAAAGTGCTAAATGCTATTTTGAAAATGTTGGTTTTGTCCCTCTTTTCAATTCTACAGATTGATTTATTGTAATGAGGATAATTATTAGAGTCTTTCATGTCATGAACTATGAGATTATTGGCATGCTATATTGGATCTTTCCTCAATTCTCCAGGATAAGAGTAGCTATTTAACAATCCCTAACTTATCTACAATAATATAAAAACAGATATTACTGGGTTAAATGGTTCTAGTAAGTCCTAACCTGACTATAAACTTTTGTTGTCAACTCTGATAGCATACTAACAATGAGATATTTATCAAAACAACTGATGGTGTGATATATATAATGAAAATGTTGATTCATGCCTTTCTAAAGGGCATTAATAAGAAGTGAATCTATACATTGTCAGCCAAAATTCAAATTACATAATACTACTTTGATCTTATATTTTATATATATATATATATATATATATATATATATATATATATATATATATATATATATATATACTGTGTTAATACTACGTGATTAATATTCTAACTCATATATACTGATTTAATACTCCTTTTCACTATGTCATTACATCAACTGTTGAATAAATTTATATTGAAGCCAATTACATGTAAATAATTAACTTTTTAAAGCAATATTGGTTAATATAGTACATACCATTACAAGGCTGAATAGCACAAGTCTGTTGAGTGAACAATTGTGGAACTGTGCAAGTGGAGAACTTGGCTTCTTTTCGTGTCCTGGTTTGAAGACCTGCACCACATGTTTTACTACATGATGACCAAGCTGACCATGGTTCATACATGCAGCCTAAAATTCATAAATAGATATTTTAAATTTAATTAAACCAGAATATCATTTTTTTTAATGTCTGTTCAATAACTTTAATGCATTTCACTTTAAGAAAAAGGTTTTGTTCATCTTAACAAAATAAAATTATTCAGAATATATCAATAGAAAAATAATCAATGGATTGCTTTTATAAAATATTTATGCCATAGAAAGATGATTTGATAAACTTATTATGTTTGAAAGAATTTTGTTTTTCAACTATGGATATTATTGACCATGACTAATGTTGATAGCATTGAAGGGATAACCACTAATGTTGTTAGCATAGAAAGGATGGCTATGCATTTTAATGTTGATAGCATAGAATGGTTAGTTGGTTCTTTTGTTTTACGATATATCAATTCTTTTTGGGTCATTTAACACCAAATTAAGTCATTTTGATAAAAGTTTAAATAATTTACGCACAGTTAAATGTCAAAACGATTCTATTTCTAACAATTCAGTTTAGAATTTGTACAGTTTTTTGTTTACACACTAATGTCAAAATAGTTTTATTTCAAATGATTTAGTTTAGCTTAAGTTCACAGTTTAAATGTCAAAATAGTTCTATTTCAAACAATTCTGTTTAGCATATGTACACTGTTTAGTTTTATTTATAGGACCCTATCAAGTGCTACCACTTCAGGCCAGAGTGGACCTTGGAGTAATGGCAATAAAAGGGTACTCTGCATTTCCCAAAGCTCCAGTATTACTGGAGCCTCACCATTAAATTGTTTTATGTCATATCCAGGAGACTTGTTGGGGGAGTCTTACTCATTTGCAGAGTTGCAGTCAGTGTATTCTACAGCCCCAGCTTTGCACAGAGGCTTTTCAGTGGACTGTCTGGCATCCATGCTTGATGGTCACTGCTCCATGGCAGACTTAAGGTGGTAAGGTCCCCAGCTTTAGCTGAGCCAACTTCAGTTGGGCAAGCTGCATCATTGACATCTTGTCAACCTTGTATAGCACTGGACCTTACTGTCCAGTTTAAGCTATAATCAGGCATACGTGCCTGGACCCAGATTTGGGTCCATGTACAACAAGGCTCATTAGGCCCACATTGCATTAAGTGGGCCAATGACCAGCATAGTCAAGCAGGGCTAGAGCCTTTGCTCTTGCCTGACCTTCCCCTCCCCTAATCCCCACTATAATCAATCTTTGGGTCATTGACCTTGTGTCAATTCCTATCTGGTGGGAGGCAGAGACAAATACAGTCCCAGCTGACTGGGCCAGATTGCATAGAAGGTATGACTACTAATATTGTTAGTGTACAAAGAATGGCTATTTATTTTGTTAGCATAGAAAAGACCATAACTTATGTTGCTCACATAGAGAGGTAAACTACTAATGTTTATAGCAGAGAAAGGGATGGCTATTCATTTTGTTATCATAGAAAGGATGACAACTTATTTTGAGAGAGTTTAAATTCAAATGCAATATAGTTGAAGTAGGAAGAAACATTAATTTGACATATGAAGAAATAACTGTTAAAAAGTGATCAATTTTATGACTGTTACAGTAATTTTGACTTTGGTAGCATGAATATTCTTCCTTAAGAAAAAAATTTTAAATGTTGTTAATGATGATAAAGTTTAAAAGTTATGCAAAAAAAAATCCATGGAGTTTATTTGATTATATTTCATTTGTCTGTAAAAAGAAAGGGAAAAACTGTACAAACTGATTCCACATGAATTTGATTTAACATCAGAAACTGTTTATGTATGCTCCCCAGTGCTTAATCACAACAAATAAATGATCCTTTTGTAAAATGTGGTGAAAAAGTGAACCTCTACAATGATTATATATGTTCTTTTTGTCTAAAACAGTTTTATTTTTCCCAGTTATCAAAATCTGAACTTCATAGGGTCCAAGCTGAATAGTAAACATCAACAAGTTAATCATTAATTACCAACAAGTAAAAGGTAAAAAGATTGTGTAAAAAATCTGATGCTGATTTCTGATCATTCACAGTAAAGAAGTACAAATATATTTAGTAATCATCATTTAAAAGATACAAGTAAAATTAATTTCTTAGAATAAGCAATGTTGGCTTTAAAAAAAATCATGTGAAATTTATGTAAGACTTACATTTTTCTTTTTGATTACATTGCTCAAATTCAATTGCATTTCCTTGACACACATCACCACCACAACGTGGAAGAGGTTTTGAACAAGAACGAGTTCGACTTCTTACACCACCAGGTGAACAAGAACGACTACAGTCACTCCATCCAGACCATTCTGTCCAATTTCCATTTGCTAGTAAAAAAAAAAAAAAAAAAAATGTAAGAAATAATTATTTGGTTCTCAGATATTTTGAAAGTTGGATTTTATTGAGGAAATCACTTTTGAAATTGCTAGTGTGAAAGTTTTCTTTACCTTTTGCTCGGGGTTGTGGATAACATCTAAGTGATGCAGATTGGCAATAACTGAAAAAATGAAAAGAAATAATTTGTAAATATGACAAAATAAAAATTGAAAGATGGACTTGCCACGAAACATAGCAATTTAAATTGTTATTGAATGGATTTTCTTTATTGATAAAACTCAGAGGTTAGAATCTGAATCAGTAAAACAAATATAATCATTTCAGCTGATATTTTATAACAAAAAACGGATTAATTCTTTAGGTTCAACGTATGTTTGATCAATAAAATGGTTGAAGAGACTGAAATGAAATTTACATCTCATATATCCAATAATCAACTTTTCAAGTTAAAAAAAGTATTTGAAATTTACTTTTTGAAGTTATATTTAACTTACAATAATGATGAGTAAAATTTCTTTTGAAAAATAACTTACCAAACTTCACAGGAATTTTCTCGTACTAAATCATTATTATTGTAGCCTAAATTATCAATGATACAATCAAATGGACATCTACCCATTGTACAAGTTTTATTTTCAATCAGATATTCATTTTCGCAGATGGAGCCTTTTGAAATAAGTTTTCTGGAAAAAAAAATGGATAATATATCATTATAATGTTGTAGTTCTTGAACATGTCTAAATAGATATTTAACATAGAATTCAGTAATATATGGAACATATTAGTATATGTTCCATACATTACTGAATTCTGTTTAAGCATATTCAATAGCCAGTTAATTTTACATGCTTAGCCTTGTTTTTGACAGATAATTTAGTTGAAGCATATAAGAGAATTGTAGCGTAGATTTAAAATATCTGCATCCCTTTTCATATATACATGCACTAGATATAAACACAAACCCAATGAGAAAAGATGATATACAATGGGTCCTTTTTAAGATCTCAGATAAAGAGAAAGAATGAGAAATGGCATAAATATGGAGCTGCTAACCCAAGATAGTAAAGAAGTAAGTGAACATATTTTATGACCAGGAAACTGAAGTCACCAAGTCAATTTGCAATTTACAATACTGGTAGAAATCACTTTGATGAAATTTATTCAGAATATTCGATTATTTCCTGGAAGTCCTCTTATAAGGAATGTATGTCTTATTTTTCAGTCATGTCTTGGATTCTCATGCAGGTCCTCTGTATCTATATCATAACTGAAAACATTGGTTTCTCTGACAAGAGAGGGAGAGAGAGAGAGAGGGAGAGAGAGAGAGAAACACACACACACACACACACACACACACACACAGAGGTATATTCAAGGGTGGCTCAATAAGTCTCTAGCTGAATACAGTTATAGTGATTAGCTGATTTTTTTATATGAAAATTTCACTGTATAATATTCAATCTACATAAATAATATTCATTCTAAATGAATAATATTCACTACTGAATTAAGTGTAATGTCAAGAGATTATGTTATAAAATAAATATTAGTTGTGCAAAATGAACACTTTTGAAAAGATTTTTAGACTATGTACTTAGTTCTGTACCATGATATGTGCATACATATGTGTGTGTTTATGGAGCAAATTTCTTTTATATATTTACTCATTGAATATTTAACAGTGATTTTTTTTCGCTCATGATATCAGCTTTTTTTATTATTTTTTTGCAAACAACCTTAAATCAAATAAAATTTAGTTCCTGAATTGTTTCTTTAGATTTTATGAGTAGGAATAAAAATGGTCACTATCAAAGTTATATAATGAGTATTCAGTTAATTATAAATATATACATATATATATGATTGGTTGGTTTCTTTGTTTAATGGCATATCAACCTTTGTAGGTTATTCAATGCGGAAGCCATTCTCCTCGAAGAACAGTAGTGGTACTATTTAACCCATAGCTGGGAGGATAAGGGGGTTCATACCTTTCCCAAGGGTATTTGCCCGAAAGTGAACGTAATAGCGCGACTGGAGTTCGAACCCGCGTACTACGATTCCGCAGTCCATCACTTTAACCATTACACCACGAGAACACCCCTTATATATATATATATATATATATATATATATATATTAGAATTCAAACATTAATCTCAAGTGTCAGTTTCTTATTTTCATGATCATCAGGAGATAATCATAAACTCATTTTATCTATCCATTTAGATTGATTTGGTTTGGTTGTGTATTATTTAATGTTAAATCCTATATATATATATATATATATATATATAGGAAGCAGCAAAATGCATATCAATCAAACTAAGAGCAAAACATAGGGTTCCATTTGAGACTTTAGCGATTGAGAAACAAAGTGACAGCGTCAAAGCAGAAGCCCTACGTGATAAAAGGAACACACCTAATACCAACGCTCAGAAACTTCTGAAGGCACGAACTGAACAATCAAACACATACCTAAAAGAACAAACAGAATACATTCAAGACCAGATCAACTTGGTAGAAGATAGACTATGTTGGATAGCGAAGCAGACAGTAAATGAAGTGAATAAAAGGAAGAGCACTTCGAGAGCTAAACTAAAACCTGCCAGTCAAGAAGAATGAATACACTTGTGGAAAGAACACTTCAAGAATCTTCTAGAAAAATCCCCTTAAGTTACGGATGAACCTATCACAAAAAATCATTAGTATTCAACTAGATGTTAAACTAGGGCAGTTTACATAAGATGAACTCTACGTAGTACTATCAAAAATTAAAAACAGGAAAGCTGCTGCTCTTAATAAAATACCACCAGAAGTACAGAAAACAAAGAAATTCGACGATATACTGCTCTGATACTGCAATGGTGTATACGATCAGAACACCATAGACAGGTGGACAAAAGGCTGTATCCTCCCTTTACTTAAGAAAGGTGACCTCAGAATTGGCAAGAATTACCGTGGTATAACCCTTACTTCCATAGTGGCTAAGATTTACAATGCTCTGTAACTTAACTGCATTGAACCTGCTTTTGAGAAAATTCTTAGGAAGAATCAAAATAGTTTTTGGGGAAATCAATCCATAACATCACAAATTCTGACAATCCGATGAGTTCTTGAAGGGGTTTGTGCAAAAAAATCTTGAGGAGACATTCTTATTTGTAGATTTCTTCAAGGAATTTGACTCCATACACAGAGGGAAGATGGAGCAAATATTTCGAGCCTATGATCTTCTCAAAGAATCCATCGCAGCCATTATGATGGTCTATACAAACACAAAAGTAAAAGTTTGCTCACCAGATGGAGACACAGACTTCTTTGACATTGTTGCAGGTGTTCTGCAAGGTGATACTTTACCCCATACATGTTCATAATCTGCCAAGACTACATACTTTGAATGTCAATAGATTTAATGAAAGAAAATGGCTTTACACTGAAAAAAGTAAGAGGTAGACGATATTCCACATTTACTATTACCGATGCAGACAATGCGGATGACATAGTGGAGTTGGCAAATACAACCAGCCAGGCTAAATCCTTGCTGCATAGCATGGAGAATGCAGACAAAACAGAGTACATTTGCTTAGATCAAAATTAAACAAGAGATATCTCCACTCTAACAGGTGGATCCTTGAAACTAGTAGACAAATTCATGTAACTCGAAACCAGTGTCTCATCTACTGAAAATGACATCAATACATGACTAGCAAAAGCATGGGAAGCACTTGATAGAACTCAGACCTATTTGATAAGATAAAACACAATTTTTTCCCAACAGTTGTCGTGTCCATACTATTATGTGGATGCACCACATGGACACTGACTAAGCCCATGGAGAAAAAACTTGGCGGCAATAGCACAGGAATGCTATGGGCTATGTAGAATAGATCTTGGAAGCAACATCCCACAAAACAGCAGCTATACGGTCACCTACTTCCTGTCATTGAAACCATTCAAATTAGACGAACAAGATATACAGGACACTGCTGGAGAAGTAAGTGCAAGCTCATAAGCGACGTTCTCTAGTGGACTCCTTCACATGGATAAGTAGGCGTTGGTTGTCCTACTAGAACCTATCTACAACAGCTCTGTACAGATACAGGATATAGTCTAGAGGACCTGCTGAACGTGATGGATGATAGAGATGAATGGAGAAGGAGAGTCAGGGAAATTTATGCTTGTTATACATGTTATATGACCATATTTCTACACTCATAGACAGGCAGATATTAATAATAGCTACAATGAAAGTTGAGGTCATGATGACCACTTATACAGTGTTTAAATGCTTTTTAAAAAGTGCTCAACTACCTTTATAATAGAAGCATAATATATATATATATATTATAACAGTGTTGGTTCTCACTAAATCATTTTGTGGGCTTGTGGCAAACCAAATGCAATATAATATGGAGAGTGCTCAATATCTAGGATAGAGGATTTTTCGATTTTCGATTCATTTCATTTTGTTATCTGCTTGATGATTGTTGTTGGTAAAAACTTCATGAAACCTAGGGGTCACAGATAAACTTCCATGGCATGAAATATATAATACATATATATATATATATACACATTTTAAACTGATGTCTGTTTGTTATTGAAAATAGTGTCATAAAAGCAAAAGGGATAAGAATAATGTTGACAGAACGGCAAACATTAGATATCTTTGTTGTTGCCAAAATTATTAGATAAACTTTTACCTGTATCGACGTTGTATGCCAGCTCCACATGTTTGGCTGCAGGCTCCCCAACCTGTCCATTCTGCATAAACACAGCCTGAAACAAAATATTTTTTTGAAATGATTTGAAAGAAACTTTTGCTATATTGATGGACCCAGTGATGCTAGATGGCAACACATGGAGATAGGGCTAATGAAAAGGGAAGATGCTGAGAGTTGAAAAAGGAGCACAAGAACAAAAGAGGAAGCAGGAATGTCAGAAAATGTTAATCTATATTGAAGGCTTTTTGGTGTTATAGCTGGTCACTGCCTTACTGTTTTGAAGATGAGTCCTCACACTGGATTGATTTCATGTCACATCCAGTCACTGCAGTGGCACCCAGTGAGAATCCAACTCACTAACAATGGTTTGCTAATCCACCTTGCTAACCATTACACCATGTGAGGTGCTTGGCCACAGCAGTGAGTAAGATAAATACTGTAGCTCATGATACCTTTTGTTGACAGTTCTTCAATCAGATAAATCTTGAACTATGAACAAAAATCTCTTATACCAAATTCTGCTTTGCAACATGTCTCTGAAGAACACTTATCAAATATAGTTTCCAACTACCACCCATTCAGTATAATAAATGTTACTGTTTTATTTTGTTGTTGAATAATTTCAACAATGTTTCATCATATTTCGGTAATAATTGTTTCTTTTTTATTGTACAGTTTTAACAATATCGATCTCTTTCATGGAAGTTTAGTTTTATTATATTTTGAATACATTATTGCTTTCATGTATTTTCTGTTGTATAAGTTCAGTAATGTCATCCCATTCTTTTAATTGTATTATTTTAATTGTATGTAGTCTATTTTGTCAAACAGTTCAATTGTATAGTTGTATCGCTTGGACTTAGATGAAATGTTTTGAGAAAAAGCTAGATGGTAGGTACATAAGGATACTGCATGCTGTTTTGAACAAATCCTGGAAGCAGCACCCCATAAAATAGCAGCTGTATGGTCACTTACCTCCAATCTCACAAACCATCTGAGTAAGATGAACAAGAGATGCTAGGTTCTGCTAAAGAAGTAAAGATGAACTCATAAGCAGCATTCTCCTACACATGGACATCCCAGTATTGGCTGTTCAGAATGTTAACCTCTTCCACTGAAGTTTTTTACTTGATGGTGTATAAATGATGTTTTAGGAAGGCCAATTTTGCATTGATTAGCCATCTTGGTATTATAGCCCCTGAAGCTGACTTCCTTTAGAAGTTGAATAGCTGCTTATGAGGAGTTGTATTGGTAGATGTTGACAACAATGAATCAGCACAGTGGAATGTAGCACTTCAGATAGTTTCCCAATTTGTGATTAGGAGATTTCTTGACCATAGTGTCAATCAAATTGTTTCAATCATTGTATTTAACTTATGAATTGTCTGGGAAGAACCCATGGTGTAATGGCTATTGTCGTTGGAAATGGACATAGTGACCCAAATTCAAATCCTAGATGAAGCTAATTGCATTTCAGAAAGGGCTAATAATCTTAGGAAAGGTATGAATTCAACTATTCTCCCCCCCAGCTATGAATTAAGTAATCAGGGAGACTGGGCTCTTTAGCCTTGGTTGTGCAACAGGTCTAGTAGAAGGGAAACTCTGAATTAAAGCCAGTTAAACAGCATTTAAAAATTGATCTTGTGTTGCATCCAGTTTGTGCAGAGCAGTAAATAAACACATATATTGTCTGGAGGATTAAACACTGTACTTGAAGTCATATCACTAAAATGCAGAAACTATTTCAATTCTTCAAATATAAAAGCTGAATCATGGTTAGAGAGAATACATCGGCTGGATTACTAAAGAGAGAAAGGTGATGACAAAAATGGCTGATACGTACAATTAAAATAACAGCTGATGCAAAAATATTTGAACAAAGCAAGGTAAATAAAGTAATATTCATCAACCACCATAAACATGAAGCAATTAGAAGTAGAAGTCACCAATCTTTTAAAATTGATATTCTGCCTTTCAAAGGCTTTATCCTCATTAATGTTTGAGGCTTCATCTTCTCAAATCTCAGTTAAATTTCAGAGCCAATTCAGCATGACTTGAACACTGTCTTCACATCAACAACATAAGGCATATTCTCATTTCTGAGAAAACTGAAATATTCTGGTAGAGAAAGTAATGTTTTGCTGAAATCTATTTCTTTGGATCATGTAATATGTTATAAGTAAGCTGGAAAATTCTAGCCTCCATTTTGTAATTTTCTCATAGCTGTTCTTACCTCTAGTAAACTTTTTAGCTGGATTGGGTCATGTTTCTTTCTAACACCACAAAAACTTCAAAACATCCAAGCTAATTTCAGTCATGGTCACTTCTAAAATCTACACAAGATATATTTGACTGTAAAGACAGAAGTTAGTCACTAATGGTCAAACCATCCTTCTCTATACAGAAGTAACTGCCACATTTTGTTAAAACAAGTAAATAATTTTGTACAACTATTATAAATATACTTACAGTTTTCTGTAATGTTGACACAAACAATACCTCCATGTTCACAGGTACTGAAATTAATCCAGAAACATCAATGTAATTGCTACATTAATGGAAAACAAATTTGTTCAAAGAATAATCAATGCTTTCATAATTTTGTAAAAATTAAGAACAAATTATGGTTTGCACTATTCACAATTATTTCTTCAAAAATGAGAAAATCTTATTAATAATTTTCTTATCTTTGAAGAAATTTTGAAAAAGTTGTCTGAAAAGACAACAAAACAGATAATGGTAGATGTTTTAAAGGTGTTTATTTAATTTGCATTATCATATTTACCCAACCCCTCCGCTCGGGCAGGATATGACACAAGGTCAATTTTTAAGCGGAGTTTAACAGGTTTGAATTCAGAGTTTTCCTTCTCCTAGACTAGTTGCCTCACCAAGGCTGAAGAACCTAGTCTGTCCAACTATTTACCCATAGCTGGAGGGAGAATAATTGGATTCATACCTTTCCCAAGGGTATTAGTGCTATGTGAAAATGCAATCAGTCCAGGATTTGAATTCATGTCGCCATGTCCAATTCCTGCGATGATAACCATTACACCACGAGCACCTCCAAAACACCATGGGCACCTCCAAATAATTTGCATTTATTCCTCATGAGTTGTCAACTGGGCTGATTTGAACTCTTAACTTTCTAGAGCAAAAATCGGGAATCCTTTTTTGTCTTATCAATCATTTACATATGAAGCAACACAGAAAAATTAATTTCTTTTCATTATTCATTTTTATAATAAATGGTATCAGTTCTTGGGTTGATTCTGGGCACTAGAAGATTACTAAGATGCAATTCTTTATTTTTCCAAACATTTCCAGGGCAATAGATGGGTTAAGAGTTAAAGTTAGTGCTGTAATGTTACTGAAAATGTTCTCAATTCCCATTGAAAAGTTGACAACTTCAATTCAATCCTTTTACACAACATAATTATGTTTTTGGAGTTTCTGCTCACCTCTGTTGGTAACCTGTGAGGTGTCCCTTTAGTGAGTACAAAAGTTTGTACTGCCTCAATGGAAAAAAAATGTATATACATGTGTGTGTATGTGTGTGTGCATGTGTGTACATGTGTATGTGTTTATTGAACCGTTAGCCTTGTAGGCAAGTAACAGTTTTTGTCATGTTAACTCCACAGTGGTTACTGGTAAAAGAGACTGAATTCACTTTTTTCTTGCCCTCACAGAAGGCCTGGCTTTTGGTATTCTTCTACCAGCTGATTTGATTGGTTCAGTTCAACCAATTTACTTCTGTGCAGGAATTCATCCACCAGTGGGAAATAAATCTAATTCCTGCAACAGGGTTGCATTGCAACCATCTTTCCAGTTCATGTGAAATGAGAGGTGGTATTACCATTGCTAGTGTAGAAAAAAAAATCAATTAACTGTCTTTAAAATCTGGCCAGAGATACTTGTATTTACCTTGGAATAAAGCACTAAGGTCATTAAAAAGGTATGAATACATCTCTCCCAGAATTCTTTCCTAATGGCAGATTTTATCCCTGATATATGTTATTTAGAGAAAAGATGCTAAAAAATGTTAGTTTCAAATTAAAACTTACCATCTTTGGCAGAGGTCATGAGTTTTTGTCTCAAAATTCTCCAGAACTGTTGTTCCAAATTCATCATAGCAATAACATTTTTTTTCTTCTACACATTGCCCATTTTGTTCTTTCATTCCTTTTGGACAGCGGCAACCTGGCTGGCAATTATCATCTTCTTGGCAGATGTCAATGCCAAGTCTGAAATCTACACAAGTCAATGGACACTTGTTGGCACAATTTGACCAAACTTTTCCTCCAGTGCAAGTTTCTACAAAGAACAAAATAAATAAAACAATAAGCCTGACATATAAAAATTACTGACATAGATTACATAGATTTTTTTATATAAGATTATGAATGTTGCTATAACAAATTATAAATGTTGTGTGGGGTTAGATTACATAGATTTTCTTATACAAAATCTTGAAATTTGTTAAAGTGTATTTATTTTTAAAAAAGTAACACTAATAAAAAAAGGATCTTTGTTGATGATGAAGCCAAATTTTCCTGTTTACTGTTAAGATATTTTGTATCATGAAAAAAAAATGATGGAATTTTGTTGCATTGTTTCATATCTGATAATATTTTAGTTTTAATTAAAAGATATTCCAACATTTTGAATTGAAGATTCTTTGGGAATGAAAGAGGATTGAATCAGATTTCACAATAACAGAACAATGTTCATTTGAAAAAGGGTTAGTGATAATTGTCTATTTGACACTTGAGGTTAGGTTTCAAACCCTATTGAAAAGTGAGGATTTGAATGCTAGTTTTTTTTCGGTAGGTAGACCCTTCCTATTCAGAATATTATTCATTACACATTGTGAGCTGTTGTACTTATCTTGGTTGCAATACTCATAATGTTTCAGTTACTGTCTGAATTGTCCACCTGGACACAAATAAGAGGGTTAAGACATTCAGTCAGGTTGTGAGTTCAATTCCTGGTCCTAGTTATGATAGATGTAAAAAAAGCAAAACCAGGGCCAATTTAAGGTGCCTCCAAGACAAGGCATGGACTGTGGAATGACAACAGTCTACCCCCATGATTCAAATAAGTATGGAATTTCAGGGAGGTTACTGAGTACAACAAATGGAACCTGAAGATGACTAGAGAGTACAGCATCTCAAATGTGTATAGCAATCAAAATGTGTATAGCCATTTGCAGTGTGTAGAGAATGATACTACTACTACTACTACTACTACTACTACTACTAATAATAATAATAATTCCCTCTATTTTACATCTTTTATGGTGGGAGAATAGAGAGTAAAGTAAAGTAAAGTTGGTGACCTTAGTTGAGACTGACTTGAAGGGCTCTCTTTTTAATAGCTACCACACCAAGGTGTAGGGGAGGGTGCTACTCCATTCACTAGATTGTTCCACTCTATCCTTGATCTTTACCTTATAATGCTGAGTGTTAAGCAAAGAGGCATTTTTTGTACAATTTTTGGAGTCTTTGGTATGACAGACCTGGGATTGAAGTCCGGTCTCCTGGACCATTGGCAAATACTCTACTCATTAAGCCAAAGAGAGTAAACAACAGTTACTCGTAGAATTCATTAACAGAGATTATAGAATAACAGCAATATTTTTTTCTGTTAAGTAACTGAAGATGAATTCCTTCCAATTAACACAATAAAAATAAAAGTAAACCTTTTTCATTAGGGCAACCAATATTTTTGCAGGGACGTATCTGGTGTCCTTTCCCGTCACATTTTCTATAGGTTTCTGCATTGTTACAAGTTCTCAATCTGGTCTGGTGACCCATTCCACAGGAAGCAGAGCATTCTTGCCAAGGACCCCAGGAACTCCATGTTGGTGTTTCTAGAAAATAAAAAAAAAGATGAAACAAAACATTATGTAGTTATTTCTTTTTGAAAATATTTTCTTTTTTGATAAAACCTCACATTTTCTATTGCAATTTTCAAGTGAAGATATTGTTAACCATTGGCAAACACAAGCTGTTTCATGAATAGTGTTAAAAATACTAATAACAGGACTGAATAACCAATATTAACAGCATAAATTAATGATTTACTTTTTAATTTCACTATAATTAATTAGTAATGATGACTCAATTAAAATTTGAGAACAATATGTAATTTATGATTCACTGTGAAAGGTTTTAAAAGTAAAAAAATTGGCTTCTTTTGAATATTCAGTAATCTTAGGAGGAGTCTGTGGTGTAATGGCTAAACTACTGGACTGAAATGTTTTAGTAAGTAAGTTCAAACTCCTGTTGCACTATTATAATCACTTTAGAACTAATATCCTATGGATATGATGCTGAAAATGAGGGAGCTATCCCCCTTGTTTGGTACGGGCACCTTAGAGTTGGGTACACATTACCATTGTACCTGACCAGTCACACTCGTGACACCGTTAGAAGAGTTGACCTTTTATTACCATTTCTCCGAGCAAAACACTTGTTGCCTGACAGAGCTGCGATTTAGACTTTGCGAAGGCGGCATTCTTTGAGGTGAACAGAGGTAAGAATCACACACTGTATCTGTATTTGCCATTAATCTGTGTGAAAGGGATCACAGAAGTTGTTTTCTATTTTGTTTTTAGTTTCACGGTCAAAGAAGGGTCAAAGAAGGGTTTAAAGAAGGAACAAAGACCTATTGCGAATAAACAACTTCTTTACTAGTTGAGCCTTTTACCTCATTTTTTGCCTCATGGTGCTACTGTTACAGAAGCTTATAATAATTAGTACTTCTACAAGGAAAGCTTTGACATTAATTAACCCATGAAGGTAGATACTATTTACCAACCCCTCCGCTCGGGCAGGATATGACACAGGGTCAATTTTTAAGCGGAGTTTAACAGGTTTGAATTCAGAGTTTTCCTTCTACTAGACTAGTTGCCTAACCAAGGCTGAAGAACCTAGTCTGTCCTACTATTTACCCATAGCTGGAGGGATAATAATTGGATTCATACCTTCCCCAAGGGTATTAGTGCTATGTGAAATGCAATCAGTCTCGTCCAGGATTTGAACTTGTGTCACCGCGTCCATTTCCTACGACGATAATGACTACACCACGGGCACCTCCATGAAGGTTGATATACTAATTAACTAAAGAAACCAAACCAAACCAAACATTTTCTCTCGTCTAGTCTCCCATTTTTTTTTCTGGATTACTAAAAGCCCCAAACTAAACCATCAATTATCTTAATGTTTTTAAATCTGTCAGAGTTATTAACGTCAATCAGGAGAAAGACAAAATCTATGGAAAATATTGAGTAATTAATGAAGATTTAGAGATGAGACACTGAAATAAAAGAACTCAAACATATAGAGAATCATGTTAAAAAAATTGTCTAACTATAAAAATTTTCAGAGAAAATAAAAATAACAACAATCATGATTAAATATACTAATTTTATTTTCAGATTCATGGAAAATTTGATTTGAAATGGACAGAAAGTATTCAAATATAAATATTTGAAAAATATAGAATTGGGATCATGAGAAACAAATATAGGAAATATTGAAATGATATCTTGAATAGAATGTGGTAAATACAAAAGTTTAGTTTAAAAGAAGAAAAATACAAGGTATCATAAATTTTTAAAAAGTTACATTTTACAAAGTACAAATTGAACTTATATGCTGTATATTTATATCTCCCTTATCAAACATACAAATTGTTTCATAAAAAGAGTTTTTGAAACTGACTCATTTGATATAAATTATGTCATTCTTGAACCTAAGGAAATTATTTCATTTTTGATTGGAAAAAAATGAACTAATAAAAAGGAGATAATAATCAATTCTTACCATCACAGGGTATATAGTTACAATCTTCAGATTCTTCTGTAGCCAAATTGCAGCTTTGTTCACCCTTGCCAGTGACTCGTTTTCGAGATCTAATCCTGTTGCCTGAATTACAACTCTTACTGCAACCACTCCACAAAGACCACTGTGTATAAGCACATCCTAAAACAGAAAAGATATCTATCATAGAAGATACTGAAAAATAGTCTAACTTAAAGAGCTGACTTTTTTAAAGACATATTATTTCTAACTTATTTATGTATTGGTTTTAAAACAATATCACTTACCATGACATACTTCATTTGTACACAGAAGGTGGCCACTGATACATGTGCTACAAAAGAACAATTCAATTGATTAGATTCATTTTAAATTACTAAAGCTTAAGTAAAAGCATTTTCAAATTTCTTGTTGAAAGTTATCATCAATTGAATTCTTATTAAAATTTATGCAGTGAATTATAAAAAGAAAAATTAATTCCACTACTTATTTAGCAATTTTTCCTTACTTAATTTTACTTATGCAAAGAAACACTAATAATAACAAGATTGAACCTAAGTATATATAAAGTAAAGTTGACGACTGTAGTTGAGGGTGACCCGAAGGCTCCCTTTTTGATAGCTACTACACCAAGGTGTAGGGAAGGGAGCTACTCCTTTCCTTGGATTGCTCTACTTTACCCTTGATCCTTACCTTATAATGCTGAGCGTTAAGCAAGAAGGCATCAAGTACCATTTTTGGAGTTTTTGGTATGACTCGACCTGCGATTGAACCTAGGTCTCCTGGACCATTGGTGAACACTATACATATACATATACATATAGATATATGTTAATGATGTTAAAGTACTTGTTAGATCCATATAAAAATAAAGAGCACAAATGGATCAAGATAAATTGTCATATAGGGAAGATATTTAGAAATGAAAAACTAATATAAAAAAATGTATTGGATCCCAAAAACATTAATGTTGACAATGAATTAAGCAACAGGAAAATCAAAAAAGTAAATGAGGAATGTGATCTAGGAATTGGCTTTGATGATATATTTAAAACTAAAAATCATATTTTGTCTATCATATTGAAGGTAAATGGAATGATACCTGGATGGTTTGAAATATTATTTCAAGGTGGGTGGGGGGCAAATGTTGTTTCAAAGACTTATCAAGCCCAAATAAAATTTCATATAGAAAATTGTACCCTGGGCTTGGAAAGAAGAAAGTAAAATAAACAAATGAATAAGTCTGTATGAAGGAATGCTGAATAGTCCTCATTCTTATAGAAAATGGAATGACCCTTTTTGAATTTTGTTATTGATTTGAATTTTATTGAACTTTTAGAAATAATGTAGGGTAGTCACCATAATGTAATGGCTGAAGTGTTGGACAGTGGCTTCAAAGTAAGTGAGTTTCACTTTTAGACTAAGACCCTTGGGAAAGGTATGAACCACCTTATCTCCCCAGCTATAGGTTAAATAATATCACTACTGTTCTTTTACAAAGATGGCTTTGGCATTAAATAACCCATGAATGTTGATATGCTATTAAACAAAGAAAATAAAGAAAACAAAGAAATAATACACCAAGTGTATTGAACTGCTGGATAAATATGTTGAATTGCAAATACGTTTTATGGAGACACTCATGGTGTAATGGTTATCATCATAGGAAATGGACATGATGACATGAGTTCAAATCCTGGATGAGCTTCATTGCATTTCATATAGTGCTAATATTCTTGGGAAAGGTTTGAATCCAATTATTCTCCTTCCAGCTATAGGTAAATAGTCATGTTGTGTTTTGACCTTCGACCCGGCCCAAAAAATGCTATTCCAAGGTGATGCACTGGAAGGAAGTGACACATTCCAAGGCAGTTAGGAGAGGAAATCGCATGGGCAGAAATTGGCTGATGAAATGGGACAAGGTAATTCCCATGGTACACTACAGAGTGATGCACCGGAAGAGAGTGACCTCTGATCTGCATGACAGTTATTTCTGCTTGATGACGATTAAACATTTGATTTCAAAGATCGAGTGGGCATCAAACGATTATATAATTCAGTTGAGTTCGACGAGCCAGAGCAGTTGGAAGTGGCAGGGGCAGTTGAGTTGAAGATCAGACGGAGTTATAGACGAAATGTGGTAGGGAAAGCCACATCAGGCCGAAGGGGCCTTTGGGCCCTGATGAGTGGGCCCTAGGCCTCCGGTTGAGCAGTACTAAAGAATGAGAAAGACACAACATGACGGTCATAACAGTGGGGTCAAGATATTACAGTTTATATTCGATCTCCAGCTCCCTCTCACATGCAACCCTTGAACAACCCTTTCGAACCTTACAAATAAAGTGAGAGGTAAATATGTTTGTAAAGAAGTCTTCTTGCGTCTTTATCATTGCGTCTGTCTTTGTTATTGTGTCATTATGATGCTGTAGATGACTATATAACAGTCAGGCAGACTGGGCTCTTTAGCCTTGGATAGGCAACCAGTCTAAGAGAGGGAAACTCTAAATTCAAACCTGTTAAAAATTTAACTTAAAAATTGACCTCGTGTTACATCCTGCCCATATGGAAGGGTTAGTAAATACATATATTTTATGGCACCTGATTATTTCATTCTTGGTCAGGTCAAAACATTCTCAGAATTTTTTCATATACATGTATATATTATAACCCATATAAGATACATTGCCTAGTTGGCTAGGACTGTAGAATACACCAACTGCATCTTTGCTCATTGGCCTTGTGGATAGAGTGTTTGCCAATGGTCCAGGAGACCTGGGTTCAATCCCAGGTCATATCATACCAGAGATTTTAAAAATGGTACATGACACCTCCTTGCTTAACACTCAGCGATATAAGGTATGTATCAAGGAGAAAGTGGAGCAATCCAGGGATAGGAGTAGTGCCCGCCCCTACACCTCGGTGTAGTAGCTATTGAAAAAAAGGGAGCCTTCTGGTCGCCCACAACTACGGTCATATCTTTGCTGAAGGGTAAGACTCCCCCAATTAGTGTCCTGGATGTGACTCTAAACAATCTGATGGTGAGGCTACAGTAATGCTGGAGCTTTGTTGAATGTGGAGTACAACTTCGTTACCATCGCTTCCAGGTCCACTCTGGCCTGGAGTGGTAGCACCTGAAAGGGTTCTATCTATGGGTCAAATAGAACTAAACAGTGTATTCATGCTAAACTGAATTATTTGAAAGAGAACTGTTTTGACATTGAACTGTGTGTAAACAAAAAAACTACACTTATACTAAACTGAATTGTTTGAAATAGAACTGTTTTTGACATTTAAACTGTGTGCTTATGCAAAACTGAATTGTATGAAATAGGACTGTTTATATGCATAAAAATGGATTTGGAATTAATGGCCTATAATGGTTGATGTGCCATCAAACCAAACCAAATCGATATAAGATACAGTGAATATCTAAAAACTGAAAAATTATTTTGACTGGTTGTTCTATATCTATCTTAATTTATTATTCCATCAAATGTAAAACCCAATAAGAAATCTGTCATTGTCACGAGGTTATGCTTTTTAAAGTTATGATTATTTCTGGCTTGCAGAATAAGGCTTCCAGGGAATATTCTAATGAAAACATAAAACAATCCCACTCATCAATGTGACAAGATTATTACATAGTAATAAATCATTCAGATATATATTTTGTAAAAATAGATTTATTGCACCCCTCCCCACCAAAAAAAAAAAGAAGCAAAAACCAAAAAGAGAGAAACAAAAAACAAAATAAAACCATTAGTAATTGAATTTTTAGTCAGCAAGAAAAAGAAAAAAAATGCAACGTAAACATTTTTTTCCTTTTATGGCTTCCATACTTTAAAATCATGGATGTCAGTTTTTGGAAGGGCCACAAAATCACTCTCTATTGGCTATCTAGATTGGTGTGACATTTTTGGAAAATAATTTAAAACCTGCCCTTTCCAATGAAAAACTTTATTTTGGTGGGGTAAAATGCAGAGGTTGGATTCGACCGCTTTAGGAAATTTTTCATTACTGAATTGATTAGTAGTTGTAGTAGTAGTATGGAATTAAGAGTAGGATAATAGTTATTGTAGAAAAAAAACTTAGTGGGTCAAGTTCAAATTCTAGATGAGACTGTTTGCAGTTTCATATCATTTTCTTTTTTTAATGCTAACTTATACTGAAAGAATTAAATAACTTTTTTTCCCTTACCAATTATTGCAGGAAATGTGGACAGTAACTCCATCTTCAATTTCATCAAGTGCATGGGCTACTTCTTTATCACTGGAGACACCAGCCCTTCCATCTTTCTCAACCCATCCAATCACATCTCCTGGCATGTAGCCAAGCATTGCATCAATATCACAAGGCTGGAGACTACAGACTGAAAAGAAGCAATTTAAAACATATGGAAGGACTAGAACAAATTTCTATAAAAACAATTTTGACAATGTTTATTTCTGAGAAATAATTAAAAAAAAATGAAAACAGAATTCAAGTTTAAAAACTTTATACAATTGCAGTTAGCAAAAAAATATTTTCACAAATACAAGTACTGAAAATTTGGTGTACAAGAATTTCTAAGCATGAAAAAATCTTTATAAAACACAGGGGGGATTTATACAGTAAGGACTCCAGAATGGCTAACCAGTTGAACACTAATTCTAACACTTGATATACACTACTTACCATAACTCCAGAAGACTGCTCAAAGATTTTCAATTTAAACTCATGTTTGGTGAACATATTTAACAAATTAACAGAGATTAACATAAAATTATAAAACTGTAATACACATTAACAAGTTATTAATATCAGATATAATTTCCAATAGCTGATGCACTGGAGTGTCATAGCACCCAGTTGGCCAGTCAGACAACTATGGTATGTTGTTTATCTGTGCAATTTTATAATAGCACAATATATAATAAATTCAAATGAATATAAGAATGAATATATGTAAGATTTGCATGTTCCATATATTCTACCAGTTATCTATCATAAGTTTGGTGATTGACCTATACAACAGGTATATGTTTAATCAAGAATTTTGTGCTAAAAATCTTGAGGTTGACTTATTAGTCAGATTGACAAGTATACCACAATTTATAGTACATACTATTTCTTTTGAAAGCATTTTTAGTTACCTTTAGTGAGTGTTTAAATGGTTGCTCTATTTGAAACATCAGGTACTGCAAGCAATTTGGAGCTTAGTTCTTTACTAAGGGTTTTTAATGAAAGTTCTGCAAAAATGTAAATTTTGCTAATTGAAAGATGATCTTGTATGAATCATTAAATTCATACATATGTAAACATTGAGAGGAAGCTATCTTTTTTCATGTTTTGAAATTCCTTACTGTTTTAAGTTTTGTAGTTCTTGAGCAAATGTATAATCATTTAAATAGTGGAATAGAATTACTGCATGTAAGTAACTTGCTTAGGGTGAATAAATTATGCTAATATATTCCAAAACATTTCATATTGGATGACTCGAAGACTGATGATCTCTTCTTAACTTAGGGTGGCAGCAGACAAGTAGGTGGAGTGCCAATAAAGACAGGTGACTCTTGGAGACAAGATGTACATGTCATCAGTGCAAAATAAACTGTAGGAAATAAATAATTAAAAAAAAATATATATTTAGGATTTACACCCCTGTATTTTAAAATGGTCGTGATGCCACTTGTTCCCAAAACAAACATGGTAAACTAATCAGTCTCGAGAACCTATTGGTCAGGAAAGTCATGTGGTTAGTGCTCACAACTACGTCCACAACTTTGATTTTGGCCTGCGCATTTGGAGCCGACTGCATGACAAGGATAGTCTATATATACTCTTGTCTCCTAAGAACTCACTCTCTTACACTGTGACTTCAGAGACAACACTCACTCTCTCTTTCACATTTTGACTTCCAGCAGTCAACCTCATGAAAATGTATATATTCTACAATCTTTTTCTTTCTTGTTCTGCCTTTTTGATTAGACTTGCTCCAGTGTCGAACACAACCACAGAAATTTTATCAAACCTCAAAAGAGACAAACAACCAACATGAGAGAAGACACATGTCTTCTAGCACATGTTGCTATATTTCTATATATCAATACCTTACATGAAATACTTAGTCCACATACATTTTATAGTCTACAGGACACTTTCAATATTTAGTCTTTTTTTTTTACACACAAAACATCACATATACATTATATCCTGACTGGATTTTATCTATTTTTATTATGTTGTTATATTGACAAAAATGTGAATAATAAAAATTGCTGATATCTTATTAAAATTAGAAGAGGAAATGAGTGCTGCCAAGTATTCAGTTAATACCTACTGTTTACCAATGATGGCATGATGACTCTAACCAGCTACTTTGGTGATCTATTGAGACATGAGAGAGAGAGAGAGAGAGAGAGAGAGAGAGAGAGAGAGATATTTTGAATGCAGTTCCTAAAGTATAAGATTTGAACATATTAAAATATTATTTACCTTTTGGAGGAAGTGTTGTAGTTGATGCAAAAGTTGGAAAGACTGAGGTTGTTTGGGCTATAAACAAGAGAAGAAATTATAATATTACAAAGAGAAAAAATCATTAAAATCTAAACATGAAATCATGGAATAATACATAAAGTAAGCAAAGTTGTTGACAGTAGTTGAGAGTGACCTGAAGGCTCTTTTCTCATTAGCTACTACACTGAAGTGTAGGGTAGGGCACTACTCCTTTCCCTGGATATGCTTCACTTTACCCTTGATCCTTACCTTATAATGTTGAGTGTCAAGTAAGGTAGCATCAAGTATCATTTTTTGAGTCTTTGGTATGACATAACCGGAGATTGAACCCCGGTCTCCTGGGCCATTAGCAAACTCTCTATCCACAAGGCCAAAAAAATAATACATAATAAGTTATGTTAATTTTTCATAACTAAGATTTGCCTTATTAATATTATCCTAACTGAGGTTTTCATGATTTTTCTTTTTATAATGTTAAGGCTTTTTCTCAAAATGAATTAAAAAGCCAAAAAAAAAAGAAGCCATCCAAAAGACTTTAATCACTTTCAGTCTCATTACCTTGAAAGTATGGGTAGACAATTAATAATAACAATTAAGTTTGTTTTGGTTCCTTATTTTTAATGGCATATCAACCTTACTAGATTATTTATTGTCCAAGCCAGCCTTGTAGAAGGACAGTAGTGGTACTATTTAATCCAGAGCTGGAGGGATGAGCGAGTTCATGCTTTTCATATGAGTATTACTCTGAAAGTGAATGTAATAGTGCAACTAGAGGTTGAACTCACTTATTACTGTCCAGCAAATTAACCATTATGTCATAGGGGCTTCCTTCTAACATTTTAGAGAAGATTTTAGAAGATAGTGTTGAGCTTGCGACCATCAAAATTATTGCTTTGAAAACCTATCTCTTCATCCCCCCAAACAGCTGAAGATAAAGAAATTAGATCAAATAGCAATCAAGAATTAAAGTAAGTTGAGGAAATATTGCTTGAGTTTCCTTTTAATTTTTGAATTTGGAAATTTTTCTTTCCATAAATTACAACAACTTGGCATAAATTTATTAGAAGAAAAGAAAACAAATTTTATTTGACAGGATGTGGCAGAAATACCTCCCGTATTTCAAACAGTCTCTTGTGTGGTACAAGTGAAGTGAAGTAAGCTGCAATGGTAGATCCATTTATCTAATATCTAATCACTTTTGCAGATTTGATCTGTTATGATCAAGGCTTGGGTGTTTTAAAAGGTTGACAAAAAGGGAGATTGCACAATAAACTATCTTACAGTCAGGATATTTCCTGGAGTTTGAGCACTTCGAGATCTTCCAAGCGGCTTTCTTTTAATCAATGAACCAACGGTTCTGAAATTTTCAATCCTTAGCAGTATCAGTTTTCTATCTGGAACTGCATCATTCTGATGTAACATGAAATGAGCATGAAAAACTCTCTGTGTAGCAATTTACATATTCACTAGTCTTAAAAATGTTTCAACAGCAAACACATGGTGTACATTAGTTCAAGTCATGATTGTAACTGATCATACTTGAAAAAAATCATAAGACATGTGCTAGATGGAGCTATCATTACCACTTGCCATAGTTCTTTTGGTGACTGTTTAAAATATGGAGATACTTCAGTTACACTCTGTACATGGATAATAATATTATAATCCATCTTTTTATACATACTTGTTGGAGCTGGAGTGGTTGGAGCTGGAGTAGTTAGAGCTGGTGTGGTTGGGGCTGGTGTGGTTGGGGCAGGTGTGGTTGGAGCAGGTGTGGTTGGGGCTAGTGTGGTTGGAGCTGGTGTGGTTGGAGCTGGTGTAGTTGGGGCAGGTGTGGTTGGAGCGGGTGTGGTTGGGGCTGGTGTGGTTGGAGCAGGTTTGGTTGGAGCTGGCGTTGATGGAGCTGGTGTGGTTGGAGCTGGCGTTGATGGAGCTGGTGTGATTGTAGGTACTGTGGTTGGAGCCTTTGTGGATGTAGCCAGTATAGATGTTGTCAGTGTGAATGGAATGGAAGTCGTTGGAGTGGGTGTTGATGAAGCCAATGTGGATGGAACTAAATGATAATGAAAGAAAAATATTTAAGTAAAATAATCACAAAAAATTACAAATTATTCAAATTAGATGTCACGAAAAATCATTTTAACAAGCTTAGAAATAAAAGTTTCAAATTTCATTAATTTAAGTAAAAATTTATTACAGATATTTTAACATTTTTTCTTTCAGCAAAGTAGTGGTTAGTGCTCACAACAACATTTTAAATTAATTTATTGGTTTTGTCTCTTTGTTTAATGGCATATCCACTTTCCTGGGTTATTTAATGTGAAAACCATGCTTGTAGAATAGCAGTGGTACTATTTAACCTACAGTTGGGATGATGAGAGAGGTCATACTTTTCCTGAGTGCATTCGCCCAAAAGTGAATGAAATAGTCCGACTAGAGTTTGAACTAGCTTACTTTGAGGCTGTGGTCCAGCATTCTAGCCATTATGCCATGGGGGCTCCAAGCCAAATTTTTTGATGGGAATCATTGGATCAGGCCACTGTTTGTAATCAATTGGTTGCTTCGTCACAAATACTAGGGTAAGTCAAAAGTTTTGCTATATTTTGGTACATACTAGTTTGTAACATTTTTTGTCACCCTTGAATGGCACTCGACTTTGCTGTCCAGTTTAAGCTATAATCAGGCATACGGGCCTGGACCCAGATTTGGGTCCAAGTCCAGCAAGGCTCATCAGGCCCACATTGCACTAAGTGGGTCGATGACCAGCATATTCAAGCAGGGCTCGAGCCTTGGCTTGTGCCTGACCTTCCTCTTCCCTAATCCCCACTTTAAGCCAACCTTCAGATCATTGACCTTGTGTCAAGTCCTGTCTGGTAAGAGGCAGTGACAAATATTGTTCTAGTTTGTAACATGTATATCATGTAACCAAAGCACTTTGAGTTGTGGAAGGTACCTGCTGTGGTTAGTTGTATCATGGTAGTTGGTAGGCTAATGCATGTATTGCTTCACTCTGTGAATGATTTACAGGCCATTTCTCATTAAGTCTTTATTCAGTAATATTCTAGTCTACATAAATATTGTACTGTCTTTAATTGGAATCACTTTGAGATGAAGTTTCTTAATCTGAGAATTAATTTCTATTTATTGCAGACTTTTTTCCTCATGTTGGTAGTTTTTGTGTTGTTTCTTTTTTCACTACGTTTTAGCCAAATTTCACCTCTGGCCTTCTTCAGGTGATTTACCGCGACCTCAGATAGGAATGCTGAGTCTTGTAACCGTATCCCCAGTAATTACTGCCTTCCATAGTTGTTGTCTATCCAGGTGGTTCCAGGTGAGCATTGTCAGAAGATAGCGGTTTCAATTCCTACCCAAGCCGGCCAGAGGTTTACTTGGTCAAAAACGTGGTGCGATAGACAACAACTATGGAAGGCAGTAATTACTGGGGATATGGTTACAAGACTCAGCATTCCTATCTGAGGTCGTGGTAAATCACCTGAAGAAGGCCAGAGGTGAAATTTGGCTGAAACGTAGTGAAAGAAGAAACAACACAAAAACTACCAACATGAGGAAAAAAGTCTGCAATAAATAAAAATTAATTCTCATAAATATTGTAAACATGAATATTTCAACATAATGGGGAAAATCTGTCATCTATTTCTATATTTGCACAGATTTTATAATTTGATAGTAATCAACACTGACTTGCTCTTAACAGCTTTGAAGTAAAATATTTCTTTGAGCTTCAGTTTGATTTGATTTGTTAGTTTAATGACATATGAATCTTTGTGGGTTATTTAATGCCAAAGCCAACCTTATAGAAGAACAGTAGTGGGACTATTTAACCTATAGCTGGTGGATAAGATACTCATACCTTTCTTGAAAGTGACTGTAATTGTGTGACTGGACTTTGAACTTGATTACTACAACATTGTAGTCCAACATCATTGCTATTACATCATGGGGACTCCCCCATTTTTCAGCCTAATCAGCTGAGGTTGCAAAATACACTGACTGCATCTCTGCAAAGGCATAACCCTCCTTCCAATGAGTGTCCTGGATATAACACTAAACAATCTGATGGTGATGATAACGTAGTAAAACATCTATATATTGTTGGATTATAGTGACATACACTTATATGACATTTATACCACTTTCTGGGTCTACATAACTATAGCCCAGCGATGAGCATATCAAGATAACTGGTGGTTAGGCAAACAGAAAGTTTTATTTCAGAGCACTTTCTTGTTGACTTTTCCTGTCACAGGATACCTCCAAATCAGCAGAGGTTTTGATGCTGGAGCTTCCTTCTACAGTTTTGATTTTGGAGTTAATTCCCCCTAGAAGGGTTGCTTTACCATGGCTTTGTAATTAAACTTGAGTCCCATTTGCCCCTTCTATTTATGGCTTAGGAATAAACAAATGAATAGATATTTGAATAAAAAAAAATATTTACCTGTGCACATTTTCAGAGAAATAGTCACAACAACTGGAAGCTCTTTCTTCCTTGGGTGAATTATTATTTTCAAAGTACTTTGTCCATGATTTGGTTTGAGATGTACAAGGGAGTAAGGTTTTGCTGGCTGTAAATAAAGTAAAATAACTTGACAAAAAGTCAAAGAAATTATCATTATCATATAGGAATAAAGTGTGACATTAGCATTTGAACACCAATCTCCAGTAAACAAAAATGGCAAAACTCCAGATAGTATAAATAGAGATACCATGCTGTTAAAGTGGTTGACAAACAGTTGGTGAACATCAACCAAGTTGAACTTCTTTGAGAGATGGGCTTCAGCACTAGCTTGACCAGTACACTCTTGTTTCAAAGCGTTTCTGTTATTGTTCTAGGCAAGACGGTAGTGTTACAGATTGTAACAATCTTTCATTTATCCTCTGTTTAATGTATATATTTTGGTCAGAAATGTTATATTCTGAGTTGTGGGCGAGAAATGCGTATGGTTGCAAAACAAAGAACGTATAGATACTCACAATAACACAGTAATGATGTTATAGAAAATTTTTTATAAATAGATTAAGTACAGAGAGTAGAATGGAGAAATATGTTCACAGTTAAAGAATGAATTCAGTGGTAGTAGTTACAAAGTTCATGTACTGTACTTGTCTCGTGGTGAAGGGATAGTTACAAAGTTCTCGTGGTGAAGGGATGGTTTTCTTCGGAACTAGGGCAATGTTCTAAGCGGCAGCGATCGTTTGATGTATCGGATGACAGGCGCCGGACGGTGCGTAGAATCCTTAACACGGGTTGTGTGAAGGAACAAGTCTGCCTGATACTTATTTGGTCCGTCTATTTATATATTTTCTGTGGGCTCAGAAACGGCAATTTTTGTGCCCCGCAGGAAGCATTCCGATTGGATATTTATTAATGTATTTTTTTTTGTTAATTTATCGCAAACGGAAGTTCTGCGCGGAGCCCATGCGTGAGCGACTAACTTTTCATTTTGGGTTGAGAACTCGAAGTGGTAACTTCCGTTTTTTTTTTCTTTTCTTCTTTTCTCCTTTCTTTTTGTTTTTTCAAATCAAGGCAAGATCTCATCTTGTAACAGAAAGAAATACTTATGTTTTTAATATATTGTCTGTCATTTATTCCTTCTTTTTATGCACATGTGAGCATTACAAAAACATGAAAAATCAATCATAAGAAAGAAACCTTGTAGGACTGGCATTTAAATGCTGAAACTATATTTTTCCAGTATCTAAGAAATAAGTAAAGTAAGTAAAGTTGTCTCCCTTGAGTCAAGGGTGACCCGAAGGCTCCCTTTTCGATAGCTACTACATTAAGGTGTACAGGAGATGTTACTCCTTTCCCTGGATTGCTCCGCTTTACCCTTGATCCCTACCTTATATTGCTGAGTGTTAAGTAAGAAGGCATCAAGTACCATTTTTTGAGTCTTTGGTATGACTCAATCTGGGATTGAACCCAGGGCTTCCGGGCCATTGGCGAACACTCTAACCATCATGCCAATAATACTAGGGTGAATTAAAAGCTTTGCTATATTTTGGTAATGTGAGGTACAATTTAGCTGCTCCAGATGCTTTTACTGAGGTTTTGAAAATGATGAACTACACTGGACCATGAGATGCTGAGCTCACCCGATACTCTCCAAGTGTTACTAACTGGATTTGCCTCTGTGGCAGGGAACATGGTCTTGAAATCCAGTTTTATTCTTACCTCACCTTACTTGATCATTGCAGTTTTTGTAACTTTAATGAAATTTCCTGAACCATCTGTTTACTGTCAACTTTACCTTCATCTTTTGTACAACAAATATTTTTGGTTACTTCCATGGCATTATGGCCAAGTTCAAACTTGTAAACCAGACTACATTGCATTTTCATTTGCGCAGCTTTAAAATCCCTCATGGAGTGAAACAATACCAATGTATCAAAGCACAATCTTTTACCTTATGACCAATCACCTTAGATACCTTCTACAACTTGAACTGCGTTGGTCATATGATATATTGCTATAAATTTGAAAGTACTAAAATATCACAAAACTTTTGACTCACCCAAGTAGTTAAAACTCATATGGTAAGTATTTTCTTTTGTATATATAAATAAAGTTAGATACAAAGAAAATTTAAAGGGAACTTGTTGATGAAAGTCAATATACACCATTTTGAAAATTTTTTTATGAGAAGGAAAATGGCTGTTTACACAAGAATTTGGGATTTTTTTGTTAACTAGAACATCTACAGCTTTTCAACTTTTTCATGGTGGCTGTAACAAATAACCAAAAATATAAAAACGGTCAAAGTTTTTTCACTTTTCTTCTCCCTTTATTTGTGTATGTGTGTGGAAAGACCTATCGGGTATTAGACATCTTCTTTCACATTTTTTACCAGAGATCTATTTCACCTCAGTTAAGAGTATTTTTTAGATTAGATCCTTCAGATTTATCACTTGAGATATGTAAACAGATCAACATATCAGTAAATTTCATATTATTGGTCATTTTATAGAAACACTAAATGTGATGTATTTATTTATATTATGTAAATCACATTAAAATGATTTTCTTGCAGTTCTGGTTTGATATTTGTAATTTACTTTTAAAAACTTAGATCATAGGATATATCTTGTGCATAGAAATGCCCATTCTGTATATGTTTAATTCACAGATACTCAGAATATTATTTCTTATTACAAGACGTTGAGAGTGTGCCCCTTTTCAAAGCAAAATTGATAATATACACAGCCCTCTTAAACATAATTATAATCCATACATAATTCTATTACTTAATCAAGTCTAACAAGTTTGTAAAACAAAGAAAAAAAAAATGAGAATGTCATTAAAAGCAACACTCAAAAATTAAATGTCAGGTCAGTATGCTGTAAATAGTAAAAAAAAAACATAAAATGAAATGTACTTACAGGGAATTTAATTCCTGTTGATGGATTCAGTAATACGACTGTAAATTCCTTTACATTATAGTGTTTGATAAGACCCACATAACCTTCTCGGTTCAGGTCCTTGCCAACTTGAATCATAATTTCTCTGTCCTGATCTGTTGTTGTTGCCCAACCTCTTCCAGGTCGGATATCACCAGAATTTCCCATTGGAGGATTCAATAAAATTGCAGTATCACTTATCATAGTTTCATCAACCATTTCATCGACCGTTCTGCAAGGTACTGGTACAAAAGAATTTCAATAGTCATCTCAGAGAAACCATATGCATCTTTGAAATGAGATTTTGTTTAATAGAGAAATATTTGAACATCTGTAGAGTTAAAAATATTGACATTTTTTGACTTTAAATTTTTAGAATTTATTATTGATTTTCATTTTGGTTGTACATGAAGAAATTGATAAAATGCTTTTATTGAGATGATACAAAAAGAAATTAATGCTTTTTTCTTAAGTATAAAATAATATATGCTTTCTGCATACATTCAAATTATCATAAATTATGCCAGCCATTATAATATTAAAAAATCAGTTTCTAGTTACTTACTTGGTGTAGTTTCTGGTATCTGAGTTGTCATTGTAGTCATAGGTACAGTTGTTGGCACTGGGGTAGAGAAAACTTCTGAAAAGATTAAAAAAATGATGTTAGCCTTGATGATGAGTGCTTCTACTACTACTAAAACAATGCCATAAAGACTATGTCAAAGCAAAAATAGATAAGATGCAACAAAACAGCAGATGTAGATTATAATGGTCATAGAGACAAAACGATCAATCATATAATAAGTGAATGCAACAAACTAGTGCAGAAAGAGTATAAGACTAGACAGGATTGAGTGGGGAAAGTGATCTACTGGGAATTGTGCAAGAAGTTTGAATTTGACAATAAGAACAAATGGTATATGCACAACCCAAAATCTATCCTAGAAAATGAGATGTACAACATTTTATGGGATTTTGAGATACAAATGGATCACCTAACCTTGGCCAGATGACCAGACCTTGTGATAGTCAACAAAAAAAGAGAGAGTGAGAATTTGCCAAATAGTGGATTTTGCCATTCCAGCTGACCACAGGGTAAAACTGAATAAAAGTGAAAACAGTGATAAGTTCCTAGACATTATTAGAGAACTGAAAAACTATGGAACATGAACATGACGGTGATACCAATTGTGATTGGTGCACTTGATATAGTCACCAGAGGACTAGTATAGGAACTGGAGGATTTGGAAATAAGAGGATGAGTAGAAACCATCCAAACAACTGCATTGTTAAGATTGGTCAGAATACTAAGAAAATTCCTGGAAACTTGAGCAGACTTGCTGTCATTCAGACTCCACTGGAAAAAAATCAGCTAATGCTGGTGTGAAAATTCTCAAATGAGTAATATAATAATAATAATAGTAATTAGAAGAAGAAGACGAAGAAGACAAAGAAGAAGAAAATTAAATGAAAGTAATCTATATTAGAAACACATTCCAGAAAATAGTAAGTACCCGGTCCTGATGGAATCAATGTATGTTGGAGCAAAATATTCATCATCCTAAACCACAGACAGGTTAAGCAGTTTCAAAACTATCTGACAAGTTGAGGTTCCAGAATGGCTGACCAAAATAGTAATAAAAATGAAGGCTCGGTAAGCAACTGCAGGCTGACCACATGTATACACTTAATAGGTAAAATACTGACTGGACAAATAGCAGAAGAAATATATCAGTCTATTGACATTTGAGGATCTTTACCAGAAGAATGAAAAAGCCCAAAAGAAGAATCAAGGAGAGAATGACTTGCTCTATATTCATTAAACGATCATAACACTAGAACTGTTAAGTAGACAGTTCCAAATATAGCATTTTTTGTTTGCTTTCAAGCAATGAGAAGTTGACCACTAACATTAATTTTAGGAATTACTAATAAAAGAGCTTAATATCTTTTACAAATGTAAACAGATATATATTTTTAGTATATTTTGGGAGAAAATGGGAGATGCTGCAGTTTTTCAGTACCGGCTCATTGGCCCTGTGGGTAGAGTGTTCACCAATCTTCCAGGAGACCTGGGTTCAATCCTAGGTTATGTCATACCAAAGACTTTAAAAGTGATACTTGGTACCTCCTTGCTTAACACTCTGCAATATAAGGTATGCTTCAAGGGTAAAGTGGAGCAATCCAGGGAAAGAAGTAACACTCTCCCCTACACCTTGGTGTAGCAGCTATTGAAAAAAGAGCCTTCTGGTCATCCTCAACTACAGTTGCTAACTTTACTTACTTTTTAGATGAGCCATCTCTTCCTCTCTCTCTCTCTCTATATATATATATATATCTATGATTCTGACAAAAATTAGATTAAGACGAAAAATATTGAAGTGATATGGATTGACTACATGAAAGTGTATAACATAATTGCTCATTGTTAGATCAGTAAATATTTTAAGTTGTTCTGGATTAATGAAAGAATGATGAAATAGATTTTGTCATAGCTATATTTATTGAAAATTGGAATGTAGACTTCATTGCTAAAAGAGAATCCTAAACAGAAGTAAGAATCAAAAGTTTCTGTATTCATTTTTATTCCTCATTATCATAAAACTACTGAATCTAATGTTGATAAACTATAAAAGATACAAGTTCATCAGTTCAAAAATATCAATCATTTAATGTAATTAATGGCTTGAAACTGTATGCTAAAATGAAAAAAATTGTTGATAAAAATATTCAAGTATAATAGTGATGATATCAGAATGGTGTTTGGTGTAGGAATATACAATATTGGTAATGTCCAAGTGAAAGCCTATAATGACAAATGAGATGAGAAGGAAAAACAGTTGGAGGTAAGGATTTGAGAAGAAAACCTGGGGGTAAAATTGAAAAAGGAAAGAGAATGGCTGAAGGGTGAAATTTGAAAAGGAAAGTGAAAGGTTGGAAAGTGAAAGTGGAAAAGAAAAGAGAAAGGCGGGATGGTGAAATTGGAGAAGGAAAGAGAAAGACTGGAGGGTGAAATTGAAAAAGGAAAGAGAATGGCTGAAGGGTGAAATTAGAACAGGAAAATGAAGGGTTGGAAAGTGAAAGTGGAAAAGAAAAGAGAAAGACTGGAGGGTAAGATTGAAAAAGGAAAGAGAATGGCTAGAGGGAGATATTGGCAAAAATGGCAATGTTGGTTAAGTTACTATAGAATATTCTTCAAGAATCTTTAAGACTTACCTTCACAAAGTTTCAGATCAATAGTTACGATCATTCTTCGATTTGGTTTAATTGGTTTAATGATGATTTTCAAAGCTCTCTGTCCTTGGTCAGGTTTTATCTGTACCCATTTACTTAACTGACTTGTTGTCTATAAAGGAAAAAAAAATAATATTGAAAAAAATTCAATCATCTTTATAATTTATGAAATAGGAAATACTGATTCTCTAAAAATGTATTCTGCTAAGTTAAACTACATAAAAAATATAATTAAGAATGAGTCACTTTTACATGATTGAAAATTAGTATTTTTTGATCCATAAAATTCAATTAGGTGAAACTTATTAAAAAAAATATTTGAATGGTAAAACATGAATATAATAGTCTCATAGTAAAAAAAAGAAAGTGGTGGCGAGTAAAAAATTAAGTTTTTTATTATTTGAAAGACATAAAAAGAAAAGCATTTTTATTAGACTTGTAGGGGATTTCCTATGGCATAGTGGATTGAGTGCTGGACTATAACCTGGAAATAAATGTTTGAACTTTATTCATGCAATTACATTCCCTTTTGGAAAGGGTTATAAACATGCTAATCCCTTCAGTTATGGGTTTAATAAAATCACTTCTGTTCTTCTACAAGGATATCTTTGGCATTAAATTACTCCCTTCTAGTCCATTTTAGCTCAGAGCGATAATAATGGTAAGGGTCCCATTGATGAGAAAAATAAATCTGTTTGAAAATTATTAGTATTAGATAAGAGAAGTGCCATGTCATAATGGCTCAAGTGCTGGACTCTGGCCTCGAAGTAAGCGAATTTGGACTTCAGTCATGCTATTACATTTATCATGGCTGTTCTTCTACAAGAATGGCTTTGGCATTAAATAACCCATGAAGGTTGATATGCCATTAAACAAAGAAACCAAATCATATCAGATTTGTCAGCAAAGGAATTTTTTGACAAAAAGTAGTTGAAAATAGTCAAGAAGTTTCAATTCTCAGGAGATGTTATGAAGGCAATAAATCAGTATTTGAGAAATAATGAAATTCCAAACTCTTCAGTGTGTAATATATCTACACATAGTCACTATATCTATGTATAGTCACTATATGTATAGTCACTATATCTATATAGTCACTATATCTATGTATAGTCACTCTATGTATAGTCATTATATCTATGTATAGTCCCTATTGTTCTTTTAATGTCATCTTTTGTCTTTAAGTTGTCTGAATTTCTTAGATTAATTTATTTTCATTACTAATTTTTGATTAGATTTTTTTTTGCTGATTGTGGCATCTTTTAAATCCCAATTATCCATTTATATTCTGTGACAATTGAGTTTAGAAAATAGGTATGGAATTATAAATTTAACCTTCCCAAGCCATAAAATCTCCATGTCCAAATTGGTATAGGTGATATGGCCTCTTGGGATACAGGATGGGATTAATAATCTTATTGCTGACTATTTATTTATTTCTGTTTGAGATAAAAAGTGTTATATTTGCATATAGTCACAAGGAATAAATGAAAGCAAACATAACATAAATAGGTAAAAAGGAAAGAGTAAATAATTTAAACAAATTGTCATGTCAATAAACAGATGTACATTTTATACATTGAAATACACAAGATAAAGTTTTGGTAGATAATGTTTCTGTTTGTTTGCATGTTCACTTCTGGGAAGTTAAAAGTTTCTTTTTTAAAAGTTCAAAGAAATAGAGTGTTTATTTGTGTTTGTATAAAGTATATCTGTGTTGGTCCCGGGAAGACTTGTGAAGAACTGCCTAAATGCTGAATTTGGGAGTTTATGTATGTTTTTTGAAAATCCCTGAAGCATTTGTAATTTTTTTTTGACAGGCTTGTGCAAAATATGTTCCATATGATTAAATTAAATTTTGAAGTCATTGAAATCTATTGTTTAATTAGGGTTGAAGTGATTATTGATCATAAAGAGATGTTATTATCTAGAATACCACAAAACAACCAGAAAGATGAAAAACAAACATGTCAAAAATCAAAAATGTCATGTGTTATTACAGTTGAATCCTTTTACCATAATGAGTAAATAATGTTAATTTGTTTTAGGTATGGTAAAGTATGATAAACATCTTAATATTAAAAAGGAAAAGACATTCATAACAAATATCTAAATATTAAAAAGTCAAAAACATTTATAATAAACATTTAAATATCAAAAAAGAAAAATAATAAACGTTTTAATATTAAAAAAGAAAAGACATTTATTATAAACATCTTGATATTAAAAGGGTAAAGACATTTATGATAAATGTCTAAATATTAAAAAAGTAAAAGACATGAATCGTAAATTTTAGTTTACAAACATATGCTTTTAAAAAGTACATGTTACTAATTACCTCAATTGGAATTCTGAATGCAGGATTAGATAATTCCACTGAGAATTCTTTCACATTGTATGTCAGGTTAAGTTTAACGAAGGCTCCCTTATTTAGATTTTCCCCAATTTGTAGTATGATCTCTCTGTCTTCTGTGGATGATGTTGACCATCCAACATTTGAAGGTCGAATGTCAGAAGAATTACCCGTTGAGGGATTTAATAAAATTGCACTGTCAGGAATGATGTTTATATCAGACATAGCATCCACTAAATTGCAGGATACTGGTGAAAGAGAAATTCTATAGTTAATCATCAGATCAGAACAAAGAACATTCTATAAACCTTGTAAGTATCCTAAAAGATTGTTCATACATTTATACATAATCCACTAAAAAATAATGTTGTAGTTAAAATCTACAGGTGCCAAAATAATGTGTTTATAAATTATTAAGGAATATTTACCCATATAACATATGAGTTTTAAGATGGTCATGAATATTTATCAAGTACATTTTATTGAAATCATTTATTCATTTCATGCATCTCACTTTCAAAATCTAGTATCACATTTGATAGGATCACATTATGAAATAACCTTTTCATAGAAAACACTACTTGTGATATATTTGACTTGTTTGATAAAAAAAATCATCTTTTTCCAAAAAGTTCCTGTCCATAGAGCTACCATGATGTCTATTTTTGTATGAAAAATTATTTCTGATTTCTTTAGTTTTATCTATTCTCTATGGAAATGGCTATAATTTCTTTTGGAAACTTTTTATTTTTGAGAAAAATTAACTTTAAAATTTGAAGCAAATTAAAGAACTCTAAACTGGGAGATTGCAAATACACTGATTAACTAGACACTTATATGTAAGGACATATGTAGAGATTATTTTTTGTTAAATCACAGAAACTTTAAAAAAATAAGTTACATTTTTTTCCTCAATAAATTTGAACTCATTTTCATTCTGTTATAAGCCACTTATATCAAAATAAAAGTAACATAACTTTATTTTATTTTTTGAAATTATTTTTATATTTTCAAAAAGTTATTTCATGTCCATTGTCAGATGGACATTTAGTGAGTTATAATATGATTAAAGAAATCACCACTCAGAGCTTTAAAAAGGATATCAGTTTTCTTTGATTATCAAGTGTCTAATTTCAAATCATGGCATTAACTTTTCAGATTACTCAATGTTTTATAAGCAAAAGAAGTCATTCAATTTTGGGGCACAAAAAATCAAATAATCTTGACAAAATACAATTTAAAATTTTTTCAGGGATGGCCTAAAGAATTTTTGAAAGCTTGATAGAAATTTGGCCCCAAATAGCTGTAGTACTGATGGATAGATATTTGGTGAGTTATAGTTTGAGGATGATTACAATCATTTGGAATTAATTTATATTAAGCTATTCATCATTAAATTGCATTTGAAAATAATTTTTTGATATCGAAATTCATTTTAACAACAAATAATCTTCTAACTTACATTTTATAGTTGTTGGTACTGTTGTTGGTGCGGTACTATAGACTGTTGATGGGACTTGTGGGGTTGTTGATACTATTTCTGAAAATTGAAAATGAAATGTGAATAGGTTTTCAAACTGAAGAATGCTGGAAAAGAAGATAAAAAACAAGAAATTTGATAAATATATGAGAGTTAATCTGGATGGCATATGTATAAGTAGAAATCTCAGTCTACAAATATTTACCATTAATTATAAAAGTAAAGAATTAAAAAGAAATTACTTTCCCAATATTTTTAAAAATTATTAAAAATATTGTTGTCTCATACACAAAGCTTTTAGTAAAAATTGTTACTTAGAAAATAAAGACTGGTATAAGAAAAAGTGTGTTAATTAAACCCAAATTTCTCTGATAAATAAACATTGATGAGAGTAAGTTATATCAATCAACAAGTATTCCAAATGCAGGATTAAATTATTCAACAAAAGATTATTTCATGCTGTAAACAACATGGAACATGACATTCTACCTCCATTATTAAGATTATCTGTAAATTGAAAAACGGATATTGAATTCTTGATTTAAATTGTAGATCATTAAAAAATCCCACCATTTACTTGTTTATTCTTTCTTATCATAATACAAATATATCGGATTTTTAAATTCTTGAATTTTGATTTTTTCCTGTTTGATTAAAATTGTCTCTATTATATAAATATGTTGTATAGAAATTTAGTTCATTTACAAAGCTATTGAACAGTGATTAATGTAAGGGAAATAACTTCACTTAGCACTAACTTACATAAATTATTGAGATTCACAACTGGAGAGAACTTTGTTTGGTTTGGTTTGGTTTGGTTTTATGGCGTATAAACC
>CAUZXS010001677.1:0-14521 GCA_963585895.1 Sepioteuthis lessoniana | reverse complement strand
AGTAGTTGTAGTGACTACTGCAAGTAACATTTTGCATCTCCACACGATTTTGCGAAATTAGACACAAGGTCAGGCAATTTATAGTGGGCTTTAATTTTTAAAAAAGAGGGCAAATCGATTGAATCATAGCCATCAATACCCCACTTTTTATGGGGCAGGGAGCTGGTGGCGTTAGTGACACAAAGTCCTCCGGTGTCCAGATGCTTTACTTGGCTAAGAGTATTAACTTGTGAGGTGTTGTGGTAAAAGAGACAGTGGCATTAATAGTTGTGTTGCTAGCAGTTTAGTGTCCTTAGCTGTAAGGCAGGGACAAAACTCAAGCAAAAACTAAATACACTTTTTGTGAAAATAGTTAATACTTCTAAAATATTAATTTGGTGGTAATGGCACTTAAGACTTACACACTATTATGTCAGTATAGATAATTAGCAATTTAAAACAGTCGGGCACAATATCAACACTTGGTACAGATCAAACTTACAAGAAATAATCAACGTGCTTCTCAGCTTTGCTCTAGAGCAGGTGCGCTTATGAGTATACTATTTTTTTGGTGTTAAGATGGGGGAAGGGTTACACACAAACACACATATATGCTTGCCTTTCTCGATTCGAGAAACGTTAGAGAAGCTAGTAAGTTGAACAAGAGTTTTTGATCAGTTCAGTAATTTGAAATATGTTTTGCTGTTTATACCAGTAGAATTGAGGACCCAGCTAAGTACGAACTAACTTGCTAATAGTTTGTTTCGAGTTGATTAAACAGTAGTAGGTAAAATATTCTTTAGTTTTTTTTTAAGGGGTATCTAAATGATCCTTGAGAGACAGACAGACAGACAGACTGAGTACAAATGAAAGTAAGGGTTGCTCTAAGATTACGTATCAATAATAGTATGTCTCTCCTCTCTTCATGCTGCGTGTTGCTAGGGAGAATGAAAGGGAAGCCGGGCTAAGGTGGACTGACGTGGCTCGTGATGTAGACAAGAGGACATCATCATCATCTATGTATGTGATGTGCAAGAAGGAGGGGAGTAAATCGAAACGGAAAAAGAAAAACAGAAAATAAATGACCGAGTTTAGAAAAATAAACAGACCAACTGATTGAGAAATGTTTAAGCCGGAAAATTTCTTTTTCTTAAGAGGAAAATTCGAGGGAAAAATCCAAATTTTGGGGTTTAGGGGAAAAAAAGTCATGTGATTCTAAACAAGAGGAGGGAAGTCATGTGACTAGAGACAAGAGAGAATCATGTGACTGGAGACAAGATCATGTGACTGAGGAGATAGTAGCGATGGCAGAGTGGAAAACTTAGAGAGAGAGAGATAGAGAGATATGCTCGTTCACTCCTGATCTACAGATGGAATCAGACAATACTATGAGGAGGGGCACTTTACCAAAGAAACAACAAAGAGGGTGGGCTAAAAAATGAGAAACGGAGTGAGAATGTACATTAAATAAGAGGTGGTAGTGGAAGGAACCGAAAGTCGTAATGGTGGCTGGGGTGGTGATATAATAACAACAACGATAACAACGATATCATTTGCAGCAGCTGATTACTGCTCCTTCAGCTATAAAAATCTCTCCAAGCATGACCTACAATTCATTCATTTTGCCCTAATGTTTCTCAGAAACTTTCAGGAATTTTTCAAAGCAGTAAGGAAGAAATTAAATGAAAAGAAGTACGGAGACATCTAAAGTTAGGAGAGGAAACAAATTTTAACTCATTCCTTGTCCTTTACTTCAAGTCCTTTACTTCAATGAGAACACAACCATAGCCAAAGGTTAGGGGGATCAGAATTTAGTGTAAAATACCAACACCAAGAATTGGTATATGTTCAGTGCTCAGGTAAAAGCAAGTAGTTTATAAAATGATTTTAAAAATTTTTAGTGAGAGAAAAGCAAATCCTTCAGGACTTGAAAGATTAAAGCGGCACACTCTTTCTATCTCTATTTTCTAACATTTAGCTTAGTACTATACTAAGCTAAGTTATTGCAAATAAAATATTTACCATTATTTAAGGTAAATGATGCACCAAACAAAATTGTTGCGTTTGACCAGCTTATCATAATCATTTGTCTTTACAGCATGACTTTACTAAATGTTGAATTAGCATTTCCAGATTATGGATAATGCTGTTAATTAATTCAATCATTACAGCTTTAGGTAAGAAAATACTCAAGAAATAAATTAATTAGTTTTATGAAAAAAAAGAAAATCATGACTTATACTGTGGGGAAAAAAAAGACTGTAAACCATCTATACTTGACTAATACATAGGGTATCCTTTAGCAAGCTTTCATTTTTTATTATTATTGTTTATGTCATTAATTAAGCTTAGCACAAAGCCATGAGGAAGTTTAAAATTATTCTTTGGTTGTATATATCACTTTCTTGATAAATTCATAACAATATTCTAAATTATTAAGGAAGGGAGGAATTTGAAAATCTATTCTTTTCATTACCAAAATATTTAGATTAATAAGAACAAATTAACAATACACTCAAAATGAAGCAATGTTTATGAAATATGCCAAATCAATTCTGTCAGTTTCATGGAGCTCAAAAAACAACTCCAAGTTACCCTTTTGCAATATAGTACAAAACTTCTAAGGAATTTTTTAAAATAAGGAATCTACTTATTTCAAATCTTTGTGTTATAAAAATACTAAGGTAAGTCAAATGTTTTGCAACATTTTAATACTTTGTTTGTAGGGCCTATATCATGTGAACAAAACAGCTCAAGCTGTGGTAGTTACCCAGTGCGCTTGAACTGTTCCGTTCACATGATATACGCCCTGCAAACAAAGTACTAAAATCAAACTGACAAAATTGATTTGGCATATTTCATAAACATTGCTTCATTTTGAGTGTATTACTAATTTGTTCTTATTAATTTAAACATTTTGGCAATTAAAAGAATAGATTTTCAAATTCCTTCTTTCTTTAATAGTTACCCATTGCAGTTGTTAGTATTTTGGTAGTTGGTATGCTGACATGTTGAGCATTGCAGTCTATTTCTGAAATTTTCGCTTTAAGAGTTTGAACTGGGCGATAACACCAAGGAAGCAACCAAATGGTTGTAGAAAATCTCTTCAAGTTGCAAGAATCTCGATGATCAAGCAAAGTTAGATAGGTCTAAAATCGTGGATTCTGTAGACAAGCTATAGAGGCAAATCCAGTGAGTAGCATTCTGAGAGTATTAAGTGATTTCAGCATCTCACAGTCCAATTTGGTAAATCATTTTCACAACCTTGGCAAAAACATCTAGAATTACTGAATGGTGCCTCACATTACCAAAATATTGTAAAAACCTTTGTCTCCTAGAAAAAATTCCACGTTGAAACAATATTCAATAAATTCTTTGGACAAATATTGATTTTAAACTTCTTAATCAAATGCACTGAGAAAAAAGACCAGAAATATTATACTATCAAAGAGATATTCATTTATTACTGCAGGTAAAACAGACTAAAAAAGGGATTTCACTTGTTAATCGTAATATCTTTATTTTTTCCCATAATACATACACAAATTTTCAGAAGCAAAATTGTCTCTGGAAAATATAAAGACAGTGTTAAAACCTAAATTTTGTGTACTTGATAAATTTATAATGTTTGGCATATGAGATGTAAGAAACTATTGATCTCACTGATTTGCTTTAGCATATATATATATATATATATATATATATATATATTCATACACACACATGAGGTGCATACGATAAGTTTCCAGACTTTTTCATATGGGCATTTAAAATTTTCGTAGAGTCTTGACAATTCGGTATATTATTACTATACATCTTATGAGATGACTGACCAATTTTTATGATTTCAGCTTCAAGTGAACAGCTACAGCAGCAATTGGAATACACCCTACTAAAGCCTGATTGTCACAGCTGATGAATTTCAAAAATGCAATCTGACACTTTAGAAGAATGATATGCAATAAAATTTTGTTTTAAACTTGGAAAAAATGCTAGAGAAACATATGGAATCCTTCAGACTGCTTTTCGACCATCTTGCATGAATCGAGCATCAGTTTTTGAGTGGCATAAGAGATTCAAGGAAGGTAGGGAGTCTATGAGGGATGATGAGAGGTGTTGGGGAGTAAGGAAGTCAATACACCAGAGTTGACTGGCCAAAGGGTTAGGGTTAGGGTTACGATGTTGAGATTTTAAGGGAGTTCAGGAAGAGATTCCGCCGGAAGAGGCCAGCACTCTTCAAATCGGGTCAGTGGCATTTCCACCAGGACAATACACCAGTCCACAACTCCATCCTTGTCACTGACTATTTGACCAAGATGGGCATCAAGACAGTTCTTCAGCCTCCCTATAGTCCAGACCTTGCTCCCTGTGATTTTTGGTCATTCCCTAAGCTCAGAAGCTGTTGTTATGTGACATTTGAGGAGATGAAAGAGGCTGTGATGAAGGTCATTGACACGCTCACACAAGAGGACTTCCATGGGGCCTTCTAGAAGTTGTTGGAACGGTACAACAAGTGCATTGCAGCCGGAGATTACTTTGAAGGGGACTAGAGTTTCATGTGTGTACTATCAATAAAAGTGCCAATTCGAAAAAAGCCTGGAAACTTATTTAATGATCCTCGTATATATTACATAGGCATTACATATATATACACATATTACATATGCTATATATATATATATATATATATATATATATATATATTACACGCACATTATATACATATATTACACACAGTGGCAGCCATAATGTTCTGAACAGCATAGTTTCCTCAAAAAAGTAGGTATAACTTTTAATCTAATTTGTTTTAGATTCTATAATTTTCACAGACAATAAATATGATATTAATTGTTATTCAGTGAAATTTTAGTGCTATTTGAGATGATAATAAAAAAGTATTGAATGATTTCAGGATTTACTGCAAAACCCAGGGCGGCCAAAATGATCAGAACAATTACTTCTGCTCTGTGTTTTAGTTTATTTAACCGGCGAACTCTAATGTTTTGAGTTTGATATGTTTGATATGCATCAATTTGCATATCAATGAATTAGCTGTGCTAAAAAGATGTTATAAAAAGACAGAAGGTGAGAGGGCAGGGGAGTCGAGTGTTTGGAACCGAAGAGAACACGTCGGAATTTAAGAAGTCGTGTGAATGCTGACAATCATTTTTTTTTTTATAATTAGATTACACTTTGTTAAAATAATGCCATGTACTCCGTTACCAATTCATCAACAGATTATTAGGCTTCGAATGATGGATAATCTAAGTATTGGGGCTATTGCAGAGATTGTAAACAAATCAAAAAGTGTTGTTCACAGTATTCTTAAGGTCTACAATGATTATGGTTCGTCTGAAACAAGAAAGTCTACAGGTAGGCCAAGAATAACGACCAAGAGAGAAGATCGTGCTATGGTAAAGTTGGTTAAAAAGGACCGATTTAAAACTGCTGCAGCTGTTTCTTGGGAAATGAGCATTCAACTGGGAAAACCTTCATCTAGGAAGATTGTGTCTTGTCGTTTAGTTGAACAACAACTTTTAGCTAGAGCACCTGTAGTAAAGCCACTGATATCCTCCAAGAACAAAAAGTGTCGTCTTGCTTTTGCAAACGAACATGTGTTATGGTCTCAAGAAAAATGGCAAATGGTGCATTTCAGTGATGAATCTAAATTTTTGTTAATTGGCTCAGATGGGAAAAAGTACGTTCATCAAAAAGTAGGTGAAGAAATGTTGCCAAAGTGCCTTAAGGCTAGTATTAAATTCGATGGAGGATGGTGCGGGCCCTTTGGTGTGATTACAAGGAAAGGTAAATGCAGGAGTTTATAAACAACTTGTAAAAGATCATATCTTCCCTGTGCTGAGAAATTCAACTAAGCAACCTTCCATATTCATGCAGGACAATACCCCATGTCACAGGGCTATAGTAGTCATGAACTTCCTCAAGGCAGAAAATATTACTGTTATGGATCGGCCTCCTCAAAGCCCAGATCTTAATCCTATTGAGAATGTGTGGAACACTCTAGCAGAATGTTCTAAAGCCAGAAATTCAAAAACAACAGAGCAATTATAGAATGCCCTTCAGGAAGAATGGAATAAGATCATTCGGCAAGATATCAATAAATTAATTTCTTCATGCAGCCAAAGATGTCAGAGTGTGATTGAAACTAAAGGGCTTCACACTAAATATCAAATAATTTCTGTATTTTCTGTAATATTTGAGTATTTTGTTCATTTTTTCAATCTTTCTGATCATTTTGGCTGCCCTGGGTTTTGCAGTAAATCACTAAATCATTCAACATTTTTTTTTATTATCATTTCAAATAACACCAAAATTTCACAGAATAACAATTAATATCGTATTTATTGTCTGTGAAACTTACAGAATCTAAAACAACTTAGATAAAAAGTTATACCTACTTTTCTGATGAAACTATGCCGTTCAGAACATTATGGTCACCACTGTGTGTGTGTGTGTGTGTGTGTGTGTGTATATATATATATATATATATATATACACACACACACACAATATATATATATATATATGCACACACACACACACAATATATATATATATGTACACACACACACACACTATATATATATATATATATACATATATACATACACACACACACACACACTATATATATATATACATATATACATACACACACACACAATATATATATATATACATATATACATACACACACACACAATATATATATATATACATATATACATACACACACACACAATATATATATATATATATATATATATCCTTGACTAGGATTACTTTTATTATGTCTGATTTATGACCAGTGCTCATATTGAGACTTTTTTTTGTCAAATAAGAACAATAAATTTATAAGTCCCAAAAACTCTCTCAAGACTGCCCAGCACGACACATAGCGTAACGGTTGTAGGCATTGGTTCCCCAAGCTTCTAAGGAAATATTCGTCGGGAAGTTGCACATTCAATACTTAACACTTGTGTCCCATTGTGTACACACACACACACAAACATATATATATATATATATTGTGATGCTGCATAAATTATTATCCCAGGACGAGAGTTCATTTTAGGCGCATGTGACGTCGAGGACAGTCTGGCACTTGACCCTCCGCAAAATAAGTCTTAGTCAAGACTCATTTTTCGGGCATATGGTAAACTGGCAAATAATGTGGGGATTGATTTGGATCTAGACTGATCTCCGATGATGACAAAGGGGGTTTCCAATTCACTTTCACATACCCCACCAAGTCCCTCGTTCTCCTACCCCCTCAGATAACGGAAAACATGGACCTTTTGGTTAAAAGATATCAACTGTAGTCAAATTTCTAAAATTCCCTTGTAATGTTTCAAGGTAAATAAGACATTTAGCGAGAATTAATTAATGACAGCGATATGAAGCTGAAACAAATATGTGCAACAGAAGATGAATTGATAAAGGAAATCACACAACCAAAAGATTTCAACACAAGGGTGCATTTAAAACATAACAAAGTTTTAATAGGTGATGACCAAACAAATAATGATATGATTTAAGAAATAGTTCCTTTTTCTTTTCTCTTTTCTTTTTAAAATACTGGCTATATTAAGCCAGTAGGCAGTATCAAACATAAAAGTCTCTCAACAGTCCTTTTCTTCTTTATCCATTTTTTTCTTTCTTTTTCTTTTACTTGAGAAAATGCCTAAGTCGCTGGGCTGAAGCATGTAACAAAGTTCATTCACTAATTTACTGTTGATGAAACAGAATCCTTTCAGTTTCTCTCTTTCTTTTTTGAATACATATAATTCCAATATTTAGGAAGGGTAGAAGGAAAATAGTTTAAGTTATACTTAACTTTGTCAAGGCTTAATTTTCAGGTTCCTTTCTTTTACGGGTGAGTGATATCCCCAGAATTGGCTGAATCAGTGCCTTTCTGCTGTCTTCTGTCCAAAGATTCTGTTCTATTCTTTTTATGGGAGATTTTCCTGGAGCTTGGCTAAATTGGCGTCTATCTCTTGCCAATGTTTGTCCAGAACTAAACTTTCTTTTCCGAATTTCCTCTAATGAAAAAGATGGTGTTTGGTCTATGGTCTAACCATTTGGCTTTTTCCTTCTCCCACCATTCCATCCAGTTATGATATTCGAGTGACCTGGGTTTCTTTCTTTGTCCAACAAATTATAGGTCATGGAGTGCGGGGAGCTTTGACCTTCATTCTCCTACTGTTTTAGCGGTCAGTCTTAGCGCTTGTTGATTCAAACACAGAAGGGTAGGAGAATCAACCTTCCTTTCCCTCTCTCGGTAGCATACCACGTCACAATATATATATATATATACACACACACACACACACATATTTATATATATATGTGTGTGTGTATGTGTGTGTGTGTGTATGTGTGTGTGTGCACATACATATACTCATACATATACACATACATATAAATTACTGTTGAAAAACCATGAAGAAGATTAAGTAGAATGCAATCAGGCAAATGAAGGCAATCTTGAAAGAGATCTTTCAGATTATTCTGAAAACACAGTGATGCAGGGGTAAGAGCATCAATGCAATAGAGACTATTTTGGTGTGAACTAAAGTATTAGCGCCCTATGTATTTACCCAACTTCTCTGTCATGAGCAGGATGCAAAAAAACAAAACAAAACAAAAAAAAAACAACAACCAAAAACAAATTTAAATACTGATTTTGAGTTTAAATTATTGAATGCACAATTATCGCTGCACCACAGTGAACTAAGTATAGTAAATATCTAACAATTTCATGTGAAGACATAGAATTCTACATATTAATAAAAACATAATTCAGTAAAACTTATAAATTTCATTTTTGTTCACAGTAAACATTGGCAGCAGAGGAGGAGAAAGGAGAAGATCAAAGTTTTAGAGTAACTTTATTTTCAAAAGAAGTTGAGAGATACAAAAAGGTCTTAGCATTCATTTATTGGGTTCTCTTAAAAAGTGAAACAATAGAGCAGTTTCCTATGTAATTTGATGGGTGCAATCTCTGAAACAAGAGTTGGTCTTAAGTAGAGAAAATTATTATTTTTATGGTTTTAAGGAGCTTAGGTAATAAATGAAAGCAATTAAAAGCTACAATTTTTACTTAATGGTAAGATCATTTAAGAAAACAATTACTTAAGTCACCAACAACTTATGATAGGTGGAGGACTTTTGTGTTTAAGTAAACATAAAAACTCAAGAGGAAACAATACCCATGTTTCATTAATCTTACTTACCAATCTGATGGTTTGTAAGATAGAAGGTAAGTGGCCATACAACTGTTTTGTGGCATGCTGCTTCCAGGATTTGTTCGAAATAGAACTCGGCATCCTTGTGTAAGTCCTGTCTAGCTTTTTCGCCAAGCATTTTGTTAAAGTCCAAGTCGTGCATTTTCAGCTGAAATACACTTATTGAGTTAGGACTTACAAAAGTATTAAAATAAAAGACGTTTGTAAATAAATATTACAGTCACATTTTACAATGTAAGATTTTACAAAATTGTCTAAGGCTAAATATGATTTATAGAAAGTAAACTCCAACAGAATTGGGCACTACTTTTATTGAACAGAAAATTTCAGTAGATCCATAGGAAATTTGCAACAAATAAAAGAGTGCAACTTTTTTTGAGAGAGTAGTAAGCGTAATGGACATCATAAAAATATGTAGATAATTACAAAGTGGAATATTTAAAGATATCTTATTTTTATATATTTTTAAAAGCTTTTTGATAATTTTATTTTCAAATAAGAAATAAAAAAAAATATTTTAAAATAGCCCAAAGATGACTGACTGGAGATGGCATCACAATGCAAAATACCTTGATCACTCTTTTGTTTCAAAATAAAAATGACTGATTGAATTGTCAAATTTTTGCAGGAATGTATACTGTATTATCAGCAAATCTTTCATTGCTACAATAACTTATTCCAGAATATGATTAGAATTGTTTTATTTCTATCATTAATTATGGTTGTAAAACTTTCAGCTGCCAATCAGGGTCCTAACTGCAGTAAAAGAAAGAGGATTGATTATATATATAACTGCAAATTATATTTTTCAGCCAGGAAAATACTCTCTATACCAAGAAAAATTTTGTTTCTTTTAGGCTTTATAGACCAGATGCTAGTCATCTTTTATCTGGTGTTACGCTGCCATGTGCCTGTGGGCTTGCAGGGTGCCGTTCGTTCCTGCCAAGTCCACCATTTAAAGCAGGGCCCACATGTGGGCTGTGGTTTGCCAAACACTATTTGATGTTACAGATATCACCAACTCTCTAGCTGAACCACATTTTAAAGCCACTAGGTGAGTTCTAGGTGAATTATTAAAATTCAATTTACCAATTTACCAACCCTTCCGCCCGGGCAGGATATGACACAAGGTCAATTTTTAAGTGGAGTTTAACAAGTTTGAATTCAGAGTTTTCCTTCTCCTAGACTAGTTGCCTCACCAAGGCTGAAGAATCCAGTCTGTCCTACTATTTACCCATAGCTGGAGGGAGAATAATTGGATTCATACCTTTCCCAAGGGTATTAGTGCTATGTGAAATGCAATAAGTAAGTCCAGGATTTGAACTCGTGTTGCCATGTCCATTTCCTATGACGATAACCATTACACCATGAGCCACACAGTTAACTGGCTAGCTTTCCACCTCAAATACAAGGTCTTTGACAAATACAATACTTCCACAACAAAAAAAAAGACTCTGAACTTCCGTGCTTGGGTTAACAAGATTAATAACAGAATTCTTTTATTGAATAAAAGAAAGAAACAAAGAAAAAAAACAATACAGGTAAAAGTCAGGAGCGAGAAAGTCTTTCTTCTAAATGGCGGAAGGTGAGAATATAGTTTGTCAGCGGTAGACACGTTCTGCTTTCCTTTGGACTTAATGGTAGAGCTCGAGCTCTAAATCACAAGTTTATCATTAGGGGAATATTCTCTCTTCTTTCTCCTCTATCTTATCAGAGCTATTCTTTCCTCCCGTAACTTGTCTTTTATTCACGTCTGCATGAATAAAGCAAGATAAATTTGAGTATACTTTAATTGTATGTTCACTTACTTGGGATTCTGTGGAGTTTTATTCTCTTCTCCTTTTCCTCTCATTATTGGGTTTCCATAACATGTTGGTAGAAGGATACATGTCTTATTTCAGATAAGACCAAGATTAATTATTGTCTCTTTTCTCATGAACAAGTCTTTTCTTTGGGTATTTGTTCAACAAGGCTCACCATACCTTGGAGTCCGAGTTCATTTAAAGAAGCTTTTTCTTTTCTCTCAGTGTTCTTTGCACAGCATGACTTTGGTATTTGGGTTTCTTCCTAATCCCAAATTATGTTCTTAGTTTTTCAATGAACAAAAGGCAACTGCTTATGTGTCTTCACCCTTTGACAAATAAATGGCAACTCCTTATGTGTCTTCACCCTTCGACGAACAAACGGCAACTGTTTAGTTTCCATAGTTTGAAAAATTACCATGTGTTGACTTTTTGGCAGTTTATCCCTAAGTACCAATCATGGTTGCAGGTCTGCTTCTCTTCGCTGACGCATACATGGTTTATAGAGAATGAGGTTTTCTCATGCCCATCTCAGCTTGTTCTAATAGAGAGGACTGAAGAGAGACGGCCTCTCTTTCCACTGCTACTATTCTTGGTAACACTATAGTCAGCTAACGGCTAGCGAGTCACACCTCCTTCTCCCATAAACTGGCGAATGTATGAGGGTGTCATATTTCCTCATCCTTTCCTCGTCACACTGGTACACAAAGTCTAGAAGTTGATACCATAGCCTTGTATATATCTCTTAGATAAGTGTTTTCATTTTAAAAATATGTTATGCATATAATTAAATACTCTCAACCTGGAGCTGCAGCTTGGTCCTCATGGAATACGTGCTGGATGGAATATCAAAGACAAGCACAGATTCACACTGCACAAGAAATTTGGGTCTAATAAATCAATGACCAGCAAAGTCACCTGTTATACATGCCAAGAGACTTAGCAAAGGTGAGTATAGTTGACATTGCACCCAGTAATCCAATGTCCATCATTGTCTAGCAGAGCAAAAGTTTCGGCTTGAACCTAACCTCTTCCTACCCTAAATCTCCATAATAAAAAAGACCTTGTGTAAAATCCTGACTGGTGGGAAGCATTGATAAATATCCTCATTAAGGCATGTATAGTAATAACAACATTAAAAAAAAAAAAAAAAATCTGAATCAAAGTTTTACAAGCTTAGGAGGCAAAATTCAAAAATATGATAAATTTTGAAAGAAGAGCAATGATAATTAATATTAATAAAGAAATATCTAATGTCTTAAATGGTAGATGCTAGGGTCATACAGAGCTGATATCTAAGATGAGTTATAGGAATCTAATTTGCTTTTCAAGGAAAAAATTTAAATTGTAAAATCTGATAGTCTGATACAGATGGACGGCTAAACCAAATGAATCCTGAAATCTTCCCAATTGAAAAACAAGACAAAACAAAATAAAACAAATCCACAAGGTTTTGGACAGAACAGGATCCATAAATCATTTCAATTAAGCTTACTCTGACAGGGGAAAGCAGAGAGAAAGTGACTTCCTGAGCATTTGTTTTAATGTTTGTGGCTAAGTATCTATCTAGGGTGTTAAATCACTCTTAAGATACAGCTTTTTATGATAGGACACTATTTTATAAGGCGCTTAAATTCTGATTAAATCAATAATTACTTCCAAACTGAAAAAAAATGACTATCAAGTGGTACTGATATACTCCAAGTAGTGAGACTGAAAGCTATACAATTATGAAACTTTTTTAATTAGATTCTTTCATCTATTAACTAGAGTCTAAAAAAACCCAAAAAAAACCCAAAAAAACCCAAAAAAACCAAAACAAAAAAACATTCCATTCAGACGTGAAACAAGAAATAATAATGAAATACTAAAGTTTAATATATTTTCTGTAATGTTCCACTAAACTGAAAATTTGATGCTAATTCTAATTTATTTTTCAGAAATAATATTACATAACTATCTGATTGGCTGTCCCTTTAAGATTGACAACAGGTGTGACAACTTAAAAAAACAAAATCTTCTGTGAACCAGCATGGCATGCAAGTGACAAGACTTTTGTTAATGTGAGTCACATTAAAACTTGGCCTACGAACCTCCTCCCTTCCACAGGTTGATAAACACCTTGACATTTGACAATCCAAATTTATTTACTCACAGAGGAATTTAATTTTTTATTTTTACTATGTCAATTTTATAAATCAATGATTTGGGCAATCTCATTAAAAATCTGATGTGAGTTCACATGCAAACCTTGAATCATGGTTGCAACAATTAAATACTTTTCAAAGTTCAAGTGTCAATCAATGCTTGTGTGTGTCTATAACGATAGACAAACAATAAATAAGTGATAAATATATCACTGAAACAATGTCAATATATACTGTGATTTGGTCATACAGACACACTCCCATGAAAACCAAAAAAAAAGCAAAAAAACACTGGAGTATCAATCCAAGTAAAATCCTTTTTAATCATTCCAGTAAGCACAAAGAAAGAAAATAGGAAAGATAAAATAAGATGGATAGAAAAAGAAATTAAGAAAGAAAGATTTAGTAAAGTCTACCAATTTATTAAAAAATATGGACATATTGGAATTTCCAAGATGATTTTTTAATGAAATCGACCATAACAACAGAATTTATTGTTATCTGTAATCAAACTGGACTGTGTGACATCATTTACAGAGTTAAAAAGTTGCAGTATCCACATTGTTGTAATAGGTTATTTTAATTTCAGTATTATACTGTCTGCACATATAAAGTTACCTCATATTATGAGAAGCACATTGTTCTTACCACTACATTCAGTTGTTGTACCTAGCACTTTCATGAAAATTGAGAAAAGTAAAACACACATACCAATACCAAAGCAACAGTCATATTCTAAAATTCTTATTTTAAATATTTATTTATACAGTTATCCTTCCAAAGAAATGTTAGTCGTAACTTTGCACTCTTATGAATTCTTGAAATAGAATTGACCTACTGACCTCCAAAATGGCTTGGCTTCTATAATTATCAGATACATTGCAGTTGGAAAATTTTGGCATTAAAAGTTTGTCAGGTTAATGCAATGACCTACTAAAGTAAGAATTTGTGCCTTAAGAAGCAATTTATTGAATTTGGATGGTCTTTATTAAAAATCATTTCATGATTTCGATAATGAAAACAAGTATATGAGAAAACGGAAAAAAAAAAAAATCAAACATATCTTCAAACAATAAATATTAGTATATATCTAGATAAAAAAAAAAAGGGTTAAAATCAGCTAAGTAAAAAAAAATGTATGTGAATATGTACACAAACCCATAAAAATGATATACACACACACACACACACACATTGATACATACTTATATACATATATATTCCTACACACAGCTATTTCTATGCATACTTACGTGTATACATATATATACACAAATGTGAATATGTATATACATATACTTCATATATATACACATATACATACATG